>RJWM01009511.1:0-67501 GCA_004363535.1 Dasyprocta punctata
TTTTGTTTGGAAACTCTGCATCAGGTGACAAACAACTGCAGCCATTTTTTTCCAAAATCATAGGACAAATTAAGTTCATGAACCAAGGTACCACTGTATTTTCTACCTCTTCTGATGTTTTGACATCTTACATAACCCCTCTGGCTTGGGAAAGACTACCTCTGCCTGGGTTAACCGATTCTTAGAGATAGCAAAAGATCTAACCAGGAGCATGCCTTTTGCTCCGTAACCCTATTTTCTGTTTTTTTTTTTTTCATGGTTGCACCTGACTATCGCATAGAGGAATATAGAACATGGGTACTGAGGGACAGGAAATGAGGTGGGTCTTCCACAGCAGGTGTCAAGCCACATCTATGGGGTGGAAGGACAATAAAGCCTTGGTGTTAGAACTGTCTCCTGCTGCTCAGCCTCCTCCACCTGGGCTGGTGGAGTGGGTCAGAACAGGAGCAGTGGCCATCTCAGGACCAAGGCCAAGATTCTAGCTTTCCTGCTGTAGATGGGAGGGCCCAGGTTGAGATTAGGGTTTCTAATTAGGTCTGCATTTTCAACAGGCTAAGAAGTCAGGCCAGGGCACATCACAATTTTCCTCACGATTGCCTGCTCATCTTTTAGTCTCATGTTACTGAGCTCATGGAGAGCAGAAACCATGCTTTATTCATCCTATAACCTGTCACCCTACACAGGGACAGGCACATAGGCAGTGTTAGTGAGACGCAGTCTCCAGTATCTACTCATCACTTTCTTTTTGTGAGATTCCTGGTCCACACTGGAAATGCAATATACCATTTCATCCTCACAAAGGGCCCTTGAGACACAAACAGAACTATAGCAAGAATGAGCATATTGCCTAAGGTTACACACCTGGTAAGTGGCAGAGCCAAGATTTGAATCAGGAGCAGCTGACTCCTGAGAGTTGCTCCTAAACACCTGCATTGCTGAAGAGACAGCACTGAGCAGCCGGAGACAGCTCTCTAGATATTGGGCCAGATGTGTCTGAAATTGCAGTGAACTGTAGGCTATTTCCAGGGTTGTGCGCCTGCCAGGATTTCTGGGTGAGCTAAAGCAAAGAGACAAAAGTCTAAGGGTTTTTGGTCAAATAATAAATCCTGAAAAAGCTGTATTTGTATTCACTGGCCCCTTTTCCGTAGGGTCCAAAAACCATTCATGTTCAGTAGCAGGAAAACATACACAAATATCAGCACATGACCCCAAGCTCACTGAGCTTTCTTAGGCTCAGGTTTTCTCATGTGTGAAATCAGGGTCCTGTGACTCTCCTTCTGGGACTGGCAACTAATAGTATTTTAAAACACAGTTAACAGGTTTCAACATGTTTGCAGCAAACCCTGGGAATCTGTATTTTAAAAACTCAGTGATTCTAAGACTCAGCCTTGTTTGGAAACCATTGGTCTGAGTGATCTCATTCTCTTCCTGACTACATTATCCATTCTGGGAATTAAATCTTTGAATGTTACCAGATGGGTTCAAGGTGCTATAAAATGTTTAAGAAACATTGAACTAAGTCAGGGAACATAGACTAGAGAATGTATCAGGAGAAAGTGACAGTACTAATTTATCTGATGAGTAATAAGAAAAGTGGTGGCATTTTATAATGGACATGTATTACTTTTGCTTGCCAACTATGCATTTCCCTACTTTTGAAAATAGTATTTTCATGTTACTCTAAGAGACCACTTCATTCTCTATTCTTCAACCATACGTTTTGAGTGGGGTTGGACCCATACTGCTCCTGACCTCAGAGATCAGCATGGGTTATCATTGCTTGGCTACTCTGGGTTGGCATGGGCTCTAAACCAGGCAAATGGGCCTTAATCCTAGAACTTTTGATATCTTAGGCACAAGCTGGAACACTATCATTGTAGAGCTGTAGGCAATCATCTTCCCTCGCTGCAGGGAAGAAGTCTGTGCATCACAGAGAAAAATAAGGCCAACCCTCAGAAGACGGACATCATAGATAAGCCTCTAATAACATAAACTGTAATGTTTTAAAAGGTGACTAGTTTTATTACATCAAGATAGAATTTCTGTCAATGAATGGTACCGTGGTTATATTTGATGAAAGGTTGACAGAATGTGAGAATATATTTGTAATGTGAAAACAAAGTAGGAGGAGGAAGAGGAGGAACTAGTATCTTCTAGAATATGTAAGACATTCCTAGGACTCAGGAAGAAAAGAAACTGTAAATTGTGGCATGATATGAATCGGAACTTTATAAAAAAGGAAACTCCAAAAGCTAACAAGCTGTGATGGGCAGCTCAGAATCATTATAACAAGAAGTTCAAATTAAAACAAATATTACTTTATACCCATTAAATGACAAAAATTAGAAAACTGGAAATTGCCAAGGACAAGACGTAATATGGGGATATGATACCTTTCATATAGTGTTGGTGGGGAATATCAACCACTGAAGCATTTTTGGGAGTAACTTGGCCCAATTTGGTTAAAATAGCAATACATCGACCACAAACCAAGAGACCCACCAGAACTGTCCCAGGGTCTACATAACAGTGGATTTTTTTCCAAGTCCACAAAAGGATATGTAGAAGAATTTTTATAGAAATAGATGTCTGTTGAGGCAGGGAGTTTGGATACAACTGAGAAGAGCAATGAGAAAAATGTGGTTAATTCACCCCATAGATTATTATAGCATACCTGAGGGAAAGAGAGATGGGAGAGTGGGAGAGAGAGTAACAAAGAGAGAAAAGAAGAGGAGAGAATTAGATCAATAATATGTGCAAAAATTAAAAATATATATATGAAGATAGTATATATAACATAAAAATATATACAAAAAGTATTAAACAGCCTTCCCAAAGGAGATTCCTGCCCTGAAGAGTGTTAAGTAAAAAAAAAACCAGTGAAAATTTGATAATTTACACTAGTGCAATAAGGGGAAAACAATAAAAACAAAATCCAAGTATTGATAGAAATAATAACAAAGAAAATTACCTAGCATAGGTGATCAGGGAAGGTTTCTTTAAGATATTTTTGATATGTGAGCTGTGATGTGACCACAGAACATATTTGATTAAATACTTCTGGGAAAGTAGAAGAAAAGTTGTGAGGAAAGAGTTGAACATTCAAGAAACTATAAGAAGTCAGCATGATGGTGAATCAATCGTAAATGTGCCTTTCCTTGAGAGTTTCTGAGTTAGGGGATGGTGTGGTGAAGGTTTGGTATTAAAATCAGTACAGCCAGTGTACAGGATTAGAGATTTTTTCAGCCCTGTCGAGCAGCAGACTATTCTTGTGGTTGCACTGTGGTAATGCTACACAATTAACCCTAGCTTTAAAACTCATTCTCTTTAGTTTGCACATTCATTCTTAGAAGGAATCAAAATGCCTTCCAGGTAAATCTCCTTTCTTTTTTGTAAGAACCAGAATGTATCTTGCAAAAGCAGGTCTGTGATTTTTATGTGAGACCCCCATATGGAATTTCGGTATTATCCGCCCTGTGAAATTTGCTTCTTCACAGTCAGTAGTCTGAAAAATGGAGGCTGTCTGGGTAAGTGGAGGAAGAGTTCAGACTTTGGAGTCAGCCATCCCTTGTTCTCTTCATGGTGGCAACCTCAGTGTGGTGGCTGATGCCCAGGGGTTGCTCAATTATGGATGAATAAATATTATATTTCATTTAAAGATAATACTCGAATAACAGGACACCATGTAGTGTGGCTGGTTATATCTCTCTTATCACACACACACACACACACACACACACACGCACGCACACACACAGACCAAAGCCATACAGACAAGTAAAGATTGTACATAAACAGAGGAAATATACAAAAATGTTATCAGTAGTTAGAGAGAGAGAGTGGTAAAAGTTTTTAAAAACAAATGTTTTGTATTTTCTAATACATTATCTGAATTCTAAATATATTTATGTAATTTCCTATTTTATGTTTTTCATGTAGTTTTCTTTAACATTAGTTATTTTAAAAATTGAAACAAGATATTTATAAAAGGAATAAAAGGCTGTTAAAATATAGTTTTTCTTCTTTTTAAGGGATGAACCCATTTTTGGATAAACAGACATGAAGCACAGTGAAAGGTGAATGAATTTGTAATTTCTGTGCCCAAGTAAATTACAAGAAATGAAGGTCTATCCCTGAATCTGGAGAGTCTGCGGTCCTGGAAGAGAGATGGGCCTCCCCAAAGAGGCAGCAGATAGAACCCATGGAGAAAAAATGGCCTCTGAGAAGGTTCTTACGATAAGGATACTGTGAATTATTCAGACAGGTTTCCATGTTAACTTTTGGTAATGAAACAGCTCTTAAGGGCTTGATCATATGCTTGGGGCTGGGCTATGATATGAAAAAGAGAGACAAAACTCCATTTGTGGGTTTTATGCTCTAGAGAGAGGGAGAATAATAGCTAGTATTTATCCATGGCATTAAATATATGTCAAATACTGTGCTTGGCCCTTTACATACACTAACTCTTTCAAATCTACCAACAGCCTTATGAGGTCCTCATTTTTTGGAATACGTCCACCAAGAAATGAATGGAAAATAAAATGTGGTATTTATACACAATGGTGTTCTATTCTGACATAAAGATGGATGCATTTGAGTCATGTGTTGAAGAATGTGTGTACCTTGAGACTATGTTAAATGAAATAAATCAGACACATAAACTTAAATATCACATGGTTTCTCTTATATGAGAAACTCAAAGTATAAATAATTTAAAAGCAAAATAAAAGATAACAGGGAACAAGGAGACAGATCTTTTGCAAATGGGAGGGAGACCAAAAGATGGAGCGGGGGGAGGAGGAGGAAAAGGAAAGTAAAAAATTAAAATATGTTATATAGATGTATCAATTCCCCATGATGAATGTAATCATTATGCATTGCAGATATGTACTAATAGAAGTTTTAGAAATTAAAAACATAAAAAAGATACCAAAGCACAATCAAGTTAACTGGTTTCTTAGTAATTCACGATTTGGGGATTAGAACCTGTGTCGGCTGCCTCTAGAGTTAGTAAGCAAAGAAATCACAGATTGCAGTGTATGTTAGAGAAGGTACATATAGGATATTTTCATGAAGAATTATCAGGTAGTAATGCTGACTAGAACTACGCATAGTCCATGCCTACTTTCCTTCAAAACCCAGCAAACAAAGATGATTCTTAATTCAAACCAGAGATGGTATTCACAAGGACAAAACAGACAAGGGCAAAATAGGCACTGGACACTGCTGACTGACCGAGATAGAAGGTGAAAGAAAAGGGTAAATTGTAATAACTCCTTTCTCCCCTTCTCCTGGAAGAATCTTTTGCACAATATCCTCAGGTCAGTTTCCTGAGAGGCAGTTATTACAAATTGGCACACTGAAAGTGCTACAGAAATAACCAGTTTTCATTGTTCCAAATTTGTACGCATAATATACAATGTGCTTTTTAAAAGCAAGAAAACAAGCCTATTTTCAGCAGAAGGGCAGGAATAGTAACACTCTTCGTTCATTGATGATTGTTGCTAAGTGGAAAACTATTAGAACAACTTTTATTATTCAAAAATCGTCAGGACAAAATAGCTGGCAAAATGACACTTTGCCTGTCCAAATGAGACCCATTCCAAACTATTGCATTTTCTGACAAAAAAAAAAAAAAAAAAAAAAAAAAAAAAAAAAAAAAAAAAAACGAAACAAAACAAAAAGAACTTTTGTTGGATTGGATGTGTTAGCAGATGCATCTCCCATATCTCCCATGCAGCTGTCCCGCTGCTTCTGAATGAGCCCCTGAAGTTGGTAAGCAGAACCTGGGGAAACCTGCTGCTGGACCCTGGCGCCAGGCCAAAGATTCTCCTCTAGCTCCCTGAGGCTTTTTCTCATGTGCTGCAGAGCTTCTCCATGGCTTGCCTGCCCTCCACCTTCTGCCCTCCCTCTGAATATTCAGTTTGTTGGTGGCCTGAATTAGATTGTAGCGGTGTGGCTTTCTGTTTTCAATTAAAATTGTTTCTTTAATCTTTGCAATAATTCAATTGTATTCACCGTCTATTGCCACATTACAAATCACCCCAAAACTAAGTGACTGGAAGAAAAACAAGCATTTTTTATCTCAGAGTTTCTGATGGAACAGAATTTGGGAGTGTCTGTGTTGGGTGGCTCTGGGGCAAGGTCTTCCAGGAGGTTGCATTTGAGGTGTTGGGGGCTGCATTCAGAAGCTGGGAATGCCTCACTGTGGTTGTAGGGTCCCTATCCAAGGTGGCACACTCACATGGCTGTTGGGATGAAGGCCTCCCTTAAGAGGCTGAGGTTGCTCATCACATGGCCTATCTACAGGGCTGCTTGTGTGTCCTCATGAACAGTATAAGGTAGACTAACACAGACATGACAATACTTTTTAGGACTCTACCTCAGGAGTCAACACAGCATCATTTCTAGGTCACCTTAGTGGTTCCACAACTCAGTCCTGTTGCAGCAGGGGAGGACTGGACCACCAAGAGTATTTCGAACCATCTCGGAGGCTGATTTACCTTATCAGTAAATGGTGCATATTGAACATCTGATTTTTTTTTATTTAAGAGAATAAAAGACACATATAAGAAAGACAAAAAGCAAAAGAGACAAACAAATGACAACAGCGAATCCACAACAGTAACGTCATAGGTTTACAAAACAAGACGATAGGAACTTGACAATGGTTGCAACATTGCATATCATTACCTTCAACATGGTTGTTTACATTAACAGATATAGATATGCAAAATTGATCTGATCACATGAGTATTAACCAGTCTTTCTCAATAACTAATACATTCAGCAGTATAGTCATTTTAGTTATCTTACATATGCATATATACAGATTTATGAACATCTGATTTAAAGATGACAGAAACAGACAGAAATCAAACTGATTTGCATAAAATGATAGGCAGCTAGCATACTCTTTCATATATGGTAGTATATTAATATACTTTGGTTTATTTGTGAATGAATTACATATTTTGAAGACTGTCAAAAATTATTATCAAAATTAATTACGCTTTTATTTATAATCCCATTTATTGCTTTCCTACCAGGTGTTGATCCTTGGGCTAGGCATCTTACTTACATTTAATCTTTGCAATAAATCTATGAGGTTATTATTCGACAGTCTTTACAGATAAGGTAATAGACTAAAAGTCTACAAAAGAAGAGCGCCAAGTATAAATATTTTACCAAACAGAACATGTGACTTGGAGAAACTGAGACTCTTATGAAGTCCACAGCGAATAAATGGCTGAGTTAAACCTCCCAAGAATGGGGAAAGTGGTCTTTTAATTACACAAGACCATTTTCTTGTGGTCTTGTTTTCCTAAACAAATGGTCAGAACTTTCGAAAGACATCTAACCTCTCTGAGACTGTTAAAAAAATGTTTAACAGTAGAACTAATCTCATAGGGAGCTGTGAAGACTACATGGGCAAATAAAGCACCAACTGCGACATCTGGATCATCCCAAGGACTTATCAAATGGTTCCTATTGTTTCTGATGTTGCTGGTTTAGAACAGAAAAACTAATGCAAGCCATTAAAGGACACTGTGAAGGTGCGAACCATGCCTTCACCCAGTCCTGTGCTGGACTCCGTATCACTCACCCTCACGAAATCAATTACACAGACAGACTAGTATATATTTGGACTGGTCAGCCTTTTTGTGCTATAGGCCCAATCTTTAAATTAGAATGAAATTTGTTGCCTCTGGCTGTGTTTAAGGTGATTCCAGATGGTCCATGTTTTCATATTTTATGTTTTTATTTTGAAAAGTATTAGAAAAGAATAACCAACAGATAAACACTGATTCAATAGAAAATCTTGCTTAAGGTGAGGCTAAAATAGATTGCTTTTAAGAAAATATTAAACTAATAAATAATAGAAATGGTGACATGTAATTATGAAAATTGTGGAGATAAACTGAAAATGCAGTTTAGGAGGCACTGATTTAATATACTTCAAATATAATTACAGAACATTTACAGTTCATAAGAGCTTTGCTTATCATTATTAGTCTTTTAATTGTATCAGCATTCTGTCTTCTGAGGTAGCCCAGCTATGTTCCTTGTAGCTAGTTTCATTCCATGCCTCTCCTTATTCTCATGCTGACTTAGAAATTTTGGCTACCCTTTTAGCTTGGCTAATTCTTACTGATCCTTTAAATTTTGAAGCATGCATGATTTCTTCCGAGAAGGAAAAATCTTCATCACTTTTCTAATTTAGCCTCTCAAGCATCCTCTATATACCTCCATCCTTGTACTTAAAACCTTGTAAAGAAAATAAATTATCTTATTCTTCTTTCTCTTGCTTTTTTGCAGCATCTCAAAATCAGAGCTACACCCTATTTTCTTCACATTCCCAGAACCGAGCATAGTACTTGGCTTAGGGAAGGCACTTAATTAATGTCTACCTGACAAGAGCTATTTCCATAGATTGCAAAAAAATAAAAACAATGTTCCTTCTTGTTGGTCTCTTAAAATTTGATGTGTGTCCAGTGCACATGGGAAGTCATGAAAGAGCTTTGTTACCATTCTGTTTTACTCAAGAACCTAGTAGCTATTAAATATTTCTCAGCATGTCAAATGTGGGAAAGGCACAAGACAAATGCCCTGAAGAAAGAGTAGTATGTGTTCAGGTTCTAAAAAGTACAAAGTTCCATTTAGTGAAACTGGTAACCTGATTTGAACTGGTAACTTTTAATTGGGAAAAATCCCAGAGAAAAATTCCCCCTGTATTCAAATGCCTCCATCTGTGATGCTATTAAACATTCCCTAGCTCAGCAGAGCCTTGCCAAACTGCCGCATTATCCCTTCTTCTGGACAATTAACATTTGATCCAGCAACTGATGAATGGTGAAACAAACAGAGTCTATGGGACTCATTTTAAATAAACTGAGTATTAAATAAAACACAAGCCGGCAACTTCATTAAGGTCCTAAATGACTTGCCAGGAATTTCTTTTCCCTCCAGTGTGATGAATCACTAGACTATGAACTTTCTGTCAGGACAGAAAAGTATTCTGGGACAGTGAAGAGATTTGAATTTTATCTCTAATTTTGTTTTTGGGTAAAGTGTTGGGCAAAGCAGTGAACCTACTTAGACTTTAGTTTCTTTCACTCTAAATTAGGGATTTGGACCAGGTTCTCCCAGGACCCTTCTAGGTATAATTAACTTCCTTTACTTCCCTTATTCATTTAATGGTACGTATCAACATATATTAAACACCTACTATGTGCTAGGCATTGTTACTGTTATAAGTCTATGTGGATAATAATTAGCAAGATAATTAAGTCTGTTCTACTAAAATGCTTATGAAGACTAAACAAATGATTATGAATGAGCATGCAAATAATGATGTAAGTGAGGTTATACTACATGTTATAAAGAGCAAGGTAGCACAAGGTCTAGCATGGTTCTAGAGAATTGTAAAAGATGATATACTGAGGGGTGAATAGGAGACAATGAGAGAACAGGACAGGGGGAGGAAGGGACTAGTTCAGATGGAGGGAAGAAGATGCAGGTAAGAGTTGCATGGGATTCCCATGAGCTGAGGCTGGGGAGGCTAGCTGTGACCATCACATGCAGGACTTTACAGACCATGGAGAATGTAACCTCTTTCAATGTTAAGGGGAAGCTCTCAGTGGAAGTAATATAACTGGAGATGGAAAGATTCACAGTAATTTTGGTTAAGGGAATTTTCTTCTTTCAAACCCTTACCTTCAAGTTGTGGTTGGTAAAATCAAAACATGGAACCTTATAGATTAACATTTGCAAAATAAATATTACTATCTGAGGCTGCTTTGCACTCTTGAGTAATTCCATATGCCTCATGAACCTCCCACGCATGCAAAAATTCTTTGTATGTGCTTAGTTTGCATACTATTGCAATATTTTAGGAACACCCACACTACTGGAGCATTAAATAAATGCTCACTAATGGAATTGCTGCCCAAATGCTGTAGTCAGGTGTTAAGGTTTGTGTTTGGATGTTCTCCCAAAACCTCATAAGGTCATGGAGGACAGGCCTTTCCAAGGTGGCTGAGTCTAGCATTTGTGATTGTTTCTTTGTCTAGCACTGGGATTGGTGGTGTGAGCACTGCACTCAACCAGGAGCAGATAGCTGGTATACAATATAAGGGAGGCAAGGAGCTAGCTGTGTTTTTCCCATTTTGCTCTTTTGCTGTTGCTGCTTCTGATATTTGCAACAGCAGCCACAAATGGTTGCCCCTCAGCCATGCTACCCTGCCTTAGAGCCAGCTAAGTAAGGACTGACAAAATCTGTAAGCTAAATAAACCTTTCCTTCCTTTATTTTGGATGTCAGGTGTTTTGTCTCAGCAACAAGAGAAAAGTAACTGAGATAGCATTTAACATTAACTTTTGCAGGGGGAGCCATGAGCAATATTTTGAAGGAAGTTACAACCCCACCTTTATTTTAAACCCCTTAAATCTCATTCTATTTTCTCTTTTCTCTTTGTAGAGGGTTCTAATGCCTTCCATTATAAGTTGTTAAAATTATGTGCTTTTTCAGGGGCACTAGAACTCTAGATTTAACTCCTATTGGTGGTTCAAAGACTGTATTCTGTTTGAACACTTTCAGAACCAGACAGCTGGTGGGAAAGAGACTGTAGATGTTTGGGTGGTAAAAGGTTAGATTGAGAATCTTTCCAACACTGCCTGTACATACGTCAACCACATGTGTCACACTAACTAAGAAGGACATAGAAGCTCCTGAGAAATTGGTTATTGCAATGATTTCCTAAAAAATATTCCAAGAGGTTTATTTGTTTTTATCATCCCTAAACAAAAACATTATATTATTTTTATGAATAAAAACAGCATTTCCTTCAATGTTCAAGGTTTATAATCAGTATAGAAATGTGTCATATTTGCCATTTATACTTCATGGCTTTAACCTTCTGATTTACAACCAATTAAACAGCCAACAAAAAAGAGAGGAGAGAAATGGGTCATAAGCACATGCTCTTCATTTCATAGATGACCTTTGGATTTATGGAGCTGGTTTACTGATTGAGTCTTGAGTGGAAATTCTGGTCTGTCTGTTGACCTGTCTTATCCTGATCGTCAATCAGCAATTAGTCTGGCAAAGCTGCTAGAGGTTGCCAGAGTGAGAAGCTACATGTTTAGATAAAGAAGTGATAACACTTGATGTTCCAGAATCACCACATTCTGATGTCTTGGGGCAAGCTACAATAAACTAAGAGTTACCAGCATTAAAAAAAATGGTATTGATATAGTGTTTATAAACATATGTTTTGGATTCCAGCTTGATCACTTCATGGTTGTGTGACCCTGGGCAGTATTATTTATGTAACTATGCTTGAGTTTCCTTAATTGTAAAATAGGGCTAACAACATCTAAGGCTGGCCTGAGGAGGGCAGAACATGGATGTACTGAATGAGGTATTTCACTTGGGCAAGAAGTTATGGGGATGCCACAAAACTCAATAATCAAGACAAGTAATATTTTAATGCAATTTTTTAAAAAATTAAATTGAGTATTGCCTAGTATGTACCAGGCCTTGAGTTTTGTCCCTAGCACCAGAAAAAAGAAAAGAATGGCAGAGAAGAAAAAAGGAGAAGAGAGGAGAGGAGAGGAGAGGAGAGGAGAGGAGAGGAGAGGAGAGGAGAGGAAGGAGGAAGGGAGGAGAGGAGAGGGAAAGAGAGGGGAGGGGAGGGAGACAAAAGAAATAAAAGAAAAAAGGAATCAAATACAAAACAATTGTAATGAATAAAATATCAAAGGAAATTTTTGTCACTGAATGAAGTGCCCTTTAAATATCTTGTGGGTTTTAACAGAAAGGTTGCGCAGTCACATACAGCCTTTTCTCTCTGCCACTATTTTGGCAGCTATTTCCAATTCTGAGCATGCTTTGCCATTTAGAGAGTCTGAGAATTTTCAACACTATCTAATCTTGATGATGTATATAGCTTACTTATTATATTTTGTTTGTTTTATTTCTTCTGCTAGAGCTGATTCACTGCAAAGGCACAGATTTTCTAAAAGATTTTTATACTGAAGTAAATTTAGACTTACAAG
Organism: Dasyprocta punctata; assembly: GCA_004363535.1. Classification (NCBI taxonomy): domain Eukaryota; kingdom Metazoa; phylum Chordata; class Mammalia; order Rodentia; family Dasyproctidae; genus Dasyprocta; species Dasyprocta punctata. The sequence continues at coordinate 12,059 of RJWM01009511.1, forward strand.
AAAACTGCAAAGATCTAGTACAGAGAATTCCCATATGCTTTTCACCCAGCCTTTCATAATGCTAACTAACATCTAATATGAACATGATATATTTATCAAAACTGGGAAATTAACCGATAATACTGGTATAGTAATACTGGTATAGTACTATCAACTAAACTACAGGCTTTACTTGGATTTTTCTAGTTTTATCATTAATGTCATTTTTCTATTTTAGGATCCAATTCTGAGGGTCATGATGTATTCAGTGATTATGGCTCCTTAATCTCCCTTAATTTGTGCAAATTTTCCTGCCTTTCCTTGTTTGTCATGTCCTTGATGTTTTTGGAGAATACCTATTAGATATTTTGTCAAATGCCCCCTCAATGTGGGTTTCTCTGATATTTTCTCATGATTTAGATTAAAGTTGCTTATTTTGGGGAAAAACAGTAGAGGTGATGAAATTGTATATTAAAGACTGGTCACTGATGTTTTCTCAGCATGTAAAACAATGCCTTATACATAGAAAATTTAGAATATTTCAGTTGTTCTTTCCCTTTCATTTTCACAATATCTTTGTACACTTTGGATCTTATTACTCTTTCATTTTTTTTTAAACTAGGGAGACAGTACAGTGTTTACACATGTGAGTTTGATTTATTTCACTCATAGGGAAAGGAGAAGAGGAAGAAGGGAAAAGATTAAAAGATTATATGTATATAGGTGTACATATATGTGTATGTGTGTGTACATATATGTATATATAATATATATAAAACTATACTACTAATCTCTGTAAGCTCATCAGAAAGAATGATTTTTGCTCACATTGATTGTTTGATCATTTTTTATGCCTAAATCTTGTAACCTGAACAACTACTTCTAAGATAACAATATGCAACATATTAACTAGTGTTAATTTCCTACTATTTTAAAAATTCTGTATCATTTTTGTTTGTTTTGTTTTTAAAATTTAAAAAACTCAATAAAAAAGGAAGTTTAAACTATTTGTCAATTACTTAAGACAGAATTTATATATTCTTCTGCATGATAATATGGCCAAATGATATGTATATACATACTTGTAGCCATACTAAGCTTTTATAAAAAAACAAAACTTGAAAAAGCTCCTAAAGAAAACATGCACCCTATGACAAAGTGAAAATCCTGTTTCTAACTAATTCCAAGTCATTGACTGTCAGAAAACCTATAAACAAGAGAACCAAAAAATGTAAGAAAGCTTGCTTCAAGTGCAGTGCACGAGAAACTTAGCCTATTGTTTCTGCTGTAACAAAGTAAGGGTCAGATAATTTGTAAAGAACAGAAGTTTTTAGGCTCATTCTTCTGTACATGGGACAGTCTAGGAGTACGGTGCCTCATCTGCTGGCAGCAGGTGAGGGCTTTCTGCATGCATCCTAAGATGGTGGAGGAGAGCACATGGCAAGATAAGCAAATGTGCTACTGTGTGTCTTTATTCCTCTTTTTATAAAGCTATTGATATTGTTATGGGGTTTCATCTCCCTGACCTCATCTAATCTGAATTACTTCCCACAGGCTCCATTGCTAAATGCTATTTACATATCAGTTTGGGGATTAACTTTCCAAAACATGAACTTTTGGGGATATATTGAAGCCACATAACAAGATTTGAAAAACAAAACACTGCTTTCAATATTATATCATACCATGGCATAATTTAAGAATTTGTGGAGGGGTCGGGGATTTAGCTCAGCAGCACAAGTGCCTGCCTGGCAGGTTCAAGGTCATGAGTTTGATCCCTGGTACCAAAAAAAAGAAAGAAGAAAAAAAATTGTAGAAGGGAAGCTATCGGGTTGATTATGCTTTGTCTGACATGTTATTACTCCTCAAAGAATGCTTCATAAACATTTGCTTAGGCAAGCTACACTGCTGAATTGCATTTGAAAGTGCATACTAATCCTTGGTCAGCTGCTCCTCCAAATGGTATGCCAGTCCAGTTTTGACTCAAGGCAAATAAATATACATTCAGATTCTAGCTCTACCAGGACAAGTCTCTTGACCACTCTGAGTTCCATTTCTTCATGTATTTGTAAAACTTTCATTTTTGAATGAATCGAAGTGACATTTCTCTTTTTCCAAAGTGCCTCACAAGTGTCCTAACAAATACAGGATGGTCAACACGGAGTCCCTTTTATCTATGCTTCTGTTTCTTCTCAGCTTCGTGTCTCTTTTCTGGTGGTATCCAGAGGCTCCCAGTGCAACATATCACTGCTCTGAATGAGGTAGAACATGAGGGACAGAAACCACGGAACATGTTCGTTAACTTGCTACTTAAAAGAGTCATGATTTTGGATATGTCATGCACCAACTTGGATTTTATCTGCATGGTGGAGATACCAGTAATTACCTCAGCAGATGCAGTCAGGATGAATAATAATATATGAATATAGTGTTTATCTGAAGTATATAACACCTAATAAATGCTGCTTATTATAGTGGGTTGTCAAATTTAATGCACAGGGCAGGTGTTGGTAAGCCACATAGGGAAACAAAAAGAAAAATAAACCCAGATTTATTGTGAAGGAAATTAAAAGTAACCAATGGTGTACTATAATAAGAGAATAACTGTAGCATCTTTAAAGCTAACTCCAAAGCTTTCATGATTTTAACTTGCCAGTTAAGGAATGGGGTGGGGGGCATTGCTTATTGCTATAGCATTTCCAAAGTTTTAGAATATGCATCGGCAAAATGTTTCTGTGAAAGGCCACCCAGTGAATATTTTAGGCTTCATGGGCCACATTCAGGCTCTGTCCAAGTTCTTTTTCAAAAGCATAAAAACCATTTTTTAGGCCATTGATAATGCTTGCTGACCCTTATGAAAGTTAATTACTATATTGTAGAGAAATTTGAAAGGAGATATAATGAGTAGCTGCGTTCAAAGTTTAGATCATTATATATTTGCTGGTAAAGGAGAAAGTCACAGAATGATCAGACTCCTTGCCAAAACTATAGAAGAATAGAGGCAAGGAAAATCCATAGCCTAAATCCAAGACTTAATGAAACATTTGTTCCACATATAGATGACTTGGAACTTGTTCGTAATAAAAAATAGCAGGAAATTTGTTTGGCCAAAGCAACTTAAAACTATGGGAAGATAATTCTCCATGGGCCTTTTGGGTTTCTGGACATCTTGTGAGCAAGGCAGTCATTGATTCTCTGTTCCAGACTTTTTTTTTTTTTTATTTTTTGAGATGGGATCCCCTCCCCCCACTAGTCCTGGGTCCAAATGATCCTTCTGCCTTAAACAGCCCAGTATCTGGGACCACAGTGTACACCATCACACCTGACTCAGACTAAATATGAAGGAATTTGTATGGTGTACAGCCTTGTAAGGTGGAAGTAGTGTCTTTCTCAAGAACTAAGACCAGTCATGGTTACTGATTATCATAAAAGGTATAGGTTACCCTAAGATTAGTCTTTTCCCTTGCAATACCATCTCACTGTATATGTAAATATTATCTTGCTTTCTTTATAATACAAAAAATTATATGAGTAATAAGCTGTCCTTTCTACCTTACCCTGGAGTCTCATGTCATCTATGGACACCCATGAAACTCTTGTCAGTTTTGCTTCTTGGTCATGCAAGTAGGAAAAAAAAAGCTTTCCATATTTTTTTTCCATGATAGAAATGAAATGAAGATGAGGAAGAAAAAGCTATAGCAAGGAAACCAGAATGCTACATAAAAAGCTACTTTTAAAAAAAGATTTAACAAAAAGCTAAAAGAAAAGATTTTAAATGTTTTCAGTGTATGAAAGTGATAGATACTTGAGAAAATAGAGATGTTTAACCCTAGTTCAAACGTTACACAAGCCTACATGTCTCAAAACATCTCATTGTACCCCATAAATATGTATAATTTTTGTGTATCAGTTAAGTAAGTAAATAATAGATCAATAGGCATTTAATAAAGTCTTTAATACACTGAAGCAGGAAAGAATGTAGAAAGAGATGGTAAACATTGACTTATTCAGTCTATATGGGTGATTTATGTAAAAGTGTCACATTGTCATTTTCCTTTCCCATCTATTTAGACTGCATTCCCTGAAATTCTACCCACTGTTCAAAAGGCTTCTCAAGTGCCACTCTGCCTGGAAGTGATCTCTTCTTCAAAACTTAGTATTTATACTGCCTATAAGAAAATGAATTACCACTTCTCAGAGAAAGAAATACAAATGGCAAATAAATATATGAAAAAATGTTCAAAATCAATGGTCATTTGGGAAATACAAATTAAAACAACACTGAGATTGCATCTCACTCCAGAAAGAATGGCCAAGATTAAAAAATCAACCAAGAACAAATGCTGGAGGGGCTGTGGGGAAAAAGGGACACTTCTCCACTTTTGGTGGGAGTGTAGAATGGTGCAACCACTGTGGAAGTCAGTGTGGAGATTCCTCAAGAAGCTAGGATTAGAGATCCCATTCAACCCAGCTGTTCCACTTCTGGGCATTTTCCCAGAAGAACTGAAAACATCATACCACAGTGATATTTGTGCACCCTTGTTTTTTGTTTTTTTGTTTTGTTTTGTTTTTTGCGGCACCAGGGATTGCACTCACAACCTCATGCCTGCCTGAAAGACACATAAGCCGCTGAGTCAAACTCCCGGGCCTGGTTTTTTGAGGCAGGGTCACACTGTGTAGCTCAGGCCGGCCTTGTGCTCAAGTTGCAGCCCAAGCTGGCCTCAAACTCACAACGCTCCTCCTACCTCAGCCTCTCTAGTGCTGGGATTAAAGGCGTGCACCACCATGTTTGGCTTGTGCACCCATGTTTATAGCAACCCAATTTGTAATAGCCAGATCTTGGAAACAAACCAAGTGCCCATCAATCAAAGAATTGATAAAAAAGATGTGGTATTTTTATACAATGGAGTACTACTCAGCTATTAAGAAAGATTGCATTGAGACTTTTATAAGTAAATGGACACGACTTGAGACCATACTCATAAGTGAGATAAATCAAACCCACATGTGTAAATACCATATTGTCTCCCTAGTGTAAGAAACTGAAAATGTATATATAATCCAAAACCTATAATAAATACTATGTAAGGGTAAAAAACAGCTCGAAGAGCAAAAGTATTTGGGAAGGGAAAAGCAGGGAAAAGGAAAGGGAAAAGGAAAAGATATAAATCTGTATATATGTATATGTAAGATAACTAAAACGAACATACTCATAGTTATTGAGAAAGAACAGCTAATACTCATAAGATTAGATCAATTTTACATGTCTATATCTGTTAATGTAAACAACCATTTTGAAGATAACGATATACAATATTGTGATCATTGTCAAGTTTCTATCATCCTGTTTTGTAAACCTATAACGCTACTGTTGTGCATTTACTCTAGTTGTTTGTTTGTCTCTTTTGCTTTTTGTCTTTCTTATATGTGTCTTTTTTTCTCTTAAATATAAAAATAAATGAATTGCATACATAGATTGATAGAGAAGGGAATCCATGTGAAGACATGGTGTGAAGACAGCTACTAAGGAGAGAGGCCACAGGAAATATCAACTGTACCTGAACTGAAGCTCAGATTTCCAGCCTCCAGAACCTTGAGAAAATAAACAATAGCAACATATCCTTTCTATGCCAGAGTCTATGGTGCCTTGTTATTGCAGCCCTAGTAAACTAATAAAGTGCTCAATATTTAATTCTGAAAGCAATATACTTCTTTAAAAAACTATCCTTTCCCTGGGTTAGCTATCTCTATTATTTATAGCAATAAGAGTTTGCAATAACATCAATCTATCAAACTACATTATAATAATGTATTTATTACATACGATTTATTCTATGTGGTATAAGTGACAGAAAATCTACAACTCTGTTTTCCTCTACTTCAGATTCACTTTTAGATGTAGTGTGATGGCAAGACGGTATGAATCTTACTTATGTACTTGCTGTTTCAAAACCAGCATAAAAGAAGAAAAATCTAGTCTTTCACCAATCCCAACAAAATTCCCCAGGTTGCATGACCCTAGATCAAGCCACAGCTTGTTCCTGAACCAATCAATGTGAGCAGTAGTTGCAGGGCTCAGGTCTGGGTGGAATTCCATGACTCACAAGAAGTTAGAAGTGGAATTAGAAATCTGATACCCAAGATACCCAAGGACTAAACGAGGAGAGGAAGTAGCGTTAAAGGATAAAGGATTCAGGAGAAGGGGGTTGGGTATTGAGTAAACACATCAAGTGACCTTGATAGTGCTTGTTTTTTTTAACCACCATATGACTGACTGTTAAGCACTAAAGGACTTGGAATCCCACTCTTTCTGAAAGCTCTGGCCCCAGGAAGAAATATAGATAGCAGGAATTAACAAGTGTGTGTTGAATTAATGAATGCTGTACATGTGGAGCTATCGATGACGCATGAGATTTCTGTTTGTGCAGCATCCACAACAGAGTGCCTGTGAATCCCACTTATCTCCATGGTTGGAAAACAGTCTTCAGACTCACTACTTGAGCATGGTCTATGGGAGTCCCTCCTCTCTAGCTGGAAGCAGAGTGCACAGCCTTTATTGTAATCAAATTCTAGCTTGACATGGAAAAGTAGGTGAAAATAAAGATGAGCAAGTGGGAAAGGTGTGAGGACAGGAATTCTACCCTAAAATTTTCTGCTTTCCACTTCAGTCTGGAAGTGGAAATTAGCATCAGATAGGTTACAGAACCATCTAGTGGTCAAAGAACATACATGCTTCTAGGATATAATTAGCTGTGTATGATTAGAGATTAATCTGTCCTGGACCTGGCAAAGTAGTGAATCTCAGATATGGAAGGGTCCAGGTGTACCTTCTGGATTCCACTTTTTGTCCTGATTTTGGAAATACCACTGAGAGCAGAAATTTGAGGTAAAGCAGATCAACTATATCAGCATTTCAGTTTTATTTTCTTACGCTAGGTGTTGGGGAAAGGAGAGATGGTGACAGGACAAAGGTGGCTGAAAAGTTTAGTTCAACACATTCCCCTCAGTTAATTCCCATGGTTCTTATGCTTTTCAGAAGCAGAAATCACTTGAATGGCTTTCAATCTCTATTTTATATACTTTGGCATTTTTTGAATGACTTCATTCAATTTAATATACATAAATATTGCTTCTGTAATAACCAAAGAGAAGAATTTCAAGCATAAGGAAATGAGTATTATTTCATCACCACACATCTCTCAATAGCCTAAAACCAGTGCACAGTCAGCTTGTACTGACTTATGTTTACAAATTTTTCAAACATATTTTCAGATGTACAATAGGTAGTAGCTTTGGTGCTAACTGGTACTCAATTGTCCAATTAAGAAGTCATTTCATAGGCTTCATTAGGTTGGACACTGTGACATTCTCCAGAGATTCTTGCTTCTGGCAGCATGAAACCCTGGTTGATTTGCTTCAGGGTTTGGAGGACATAAGGCTGGAAGGGTCAAGTGGACACAGCCATGATTATAAATGCAGTTGGGTGAGCTAGAAGTACGACCTTTTATGACACTATACATAAAGAACATGGGGTTTTAGACTATAATGTATATATATTTTACTCATAGATATATACATACTTTTAAAAGTATTATCGACATTGTATTTGGGGTATGGTAATTTGTGTGATGGTTTGGAAAGGGTGAGACATTGACTTTTGAGGCAATGATTAGGAGAAAGTTGTAATTCATGTGCAGTTGTTATAATGATCTCTATGTCAGGGAGGAGACAGACTGTATACATTTGCCAAACCCACAATGTGCCCATGGCAGTGCCCACCACAGTACAGACAACTCATAAACTTTGGTTGAATGAATATTTGCATAACCTGGATGCACACAGTATCATAGAGGAAGGAATCATAGGAGAGACATGAAAAAATACAGAATTAGTTATCTAGCACATAGATGTAAGTAGCTTGGGAGAGAAACAATCCAATGATGATTCTGCATTTTAGTTATCTGTGGAATATCTGAGAGAAAGAAATGGAAGTGAAGTGAGCGAAGGAAGGAGAGAGTACAGGAGAAAGAGGAAGAGAGAGATATACAGGGACAGAGACAAAAAAGAGACAGAGACAGATCAGAGAGACAGAGAAAAATATAGATGGGTAGTCTGTCAGAGCAGAAAAAGGAGGAGGAGAAGCAAGTTGTAGTGTGCATAGGTTGAAGTCAAAGTGACAATGGGACATTTTAAAGGCAGGCAAATGATGACAGGGATTTGGGCAGAGCTAAGATATTAGTTTTGTGAGGGAGATTGAGATGCGTCAAGAGTTGAATCTGGAAGAGCACATAAATTGCCTTTGAGGCGGCATATAAAGGCAGAAACCAAAGCCTATATATGAGTTCTGGGGTAGATTCATTTTATTAATTCATTTATTTTTGCAGTACTGGGGAATTGAATCCAAGGCCTTGCACATAGCTAAGCATGGACTCTACCACAGACTACATTCCCAGTTCCCAATCACTATTTCAAAAAGTACTGGGGAATGCATAATAAACTCACAGGTGGTTAGCTTCTCCAACTGACAGTTGAACTCCTCTTTATCAAAGGCTAGATGAAATTACTTGACATTTTAAATGTAGACTATATAGAGAGTTGTTCAAAGCCAAGTATTAAGTGAAAAGGCTTTCTGTGATACACAGAAAAAGTAAAATTGCTGTTTCTCGTTTCTCAGTTATGCTCTGTTCTAAAATTCTCAAAAGCATCTAAAATCCAAATAATTCAATTTAAATTTTTGCAGCTAAAATTTGCTCTTCTCCTCATGTATTTCCCTTTCATTTTTGCTGCTGCCTTCACTTTGTTAAAGAGATTGTTTAAACCTGTGCATCAAATTCTTACAAACCAATACAATCACTATAGGATATCCAAAACATGGTACATTTATAACAACTTTGCTGGAAGTCAGTGGGAGAGAAGCCAAAAGCGTGTGGTCCAGACCAGTGATCCCAAAGCCCTAGGAAAAGTTAAGTGCTGAACCATGAAGGAACACAATGGAAGAACCAAAAACGGCTTGGAAATCTGTTAAGCATGAAAGGACAGTACATTTGGCAGTAATATTTTTCACTTCCCTGCCTTGTAAATGTCCTTTTACATGAATAAAAACAGTTCTTTTCCCCCATGTAATCGGACATATAGAAGTAGGAGACTGGCTGGATGGGGGAGCAGCTGAGCACAACTGCTGTTTTAAGTAATGATGATTCACCAAAAAGCTTTCTGGAGGACATGTTGAAGTAAACATGTGTCTATTACTGCTGGAAAAGGAGACAGTGTCTCTATAAAGTGTGTGTATGTGCACATGTTTGAGTGTACACGTGCATGCCTGTGTTACAAGCCAAATTGGGAGAAGTCAGTGGAAACATTTTTATTCTGTAATGATGCGAAGATGAGGAAAACAATGCACTTCTTACTAAGTAGACAGTGCATGGAAGCAGGACCCAGGTGTTTCCTTTCTGAAGGAAACTCCTAACGACACCAAAGAGCACTGAAATCCAATGTAAACAAGGAGAACGCATTAACAGCAAAGCCCAGTGGCTCTCAAATCAAAGTCTTAAATGCTTATAACACTTTAAATTCAGCTCATTAAACTACTGCAAGGTGGAGAAATGAAAAAGCAATCACTTTAATTATTGTGTTTGTGTCGAGTTTAGCTAACTGCTACAATAATATCATTTGGCTTGTTCTACTGTACTTAATCTAGTAAGTGTACAAAGTAAACAAATTAGAACTATGTATAGCTCTAGTGCTCAAGTGGAAATGAGATGCTGCCCAAGTACAATTACTATAAATATAGGTTTGTTAATACGCCTTCAAATTATGCAGTAGAACTTTTAACCCCTTATGTTATTCAGTATTATCTTTTATGATATAATTTCCAAAGTGTATCTTCTCAAACTTTTTCTCAGATGTGCTTATCAAGCTGATTAATTAAGTGCTTGTTTTTATTTGAGCCAAACTGGGTAAATCTCGTTAAGGATATGTTAACTAACATGCAAAATGTACACTGGCTTTTTATTTTTAATTTTTAATTTTTTAAATTGTTTTGGTACTGGGGATCGAACTCACAACCTCGCACTTACCAGGCAAGTGTTTGAGCCACTGAACTAAGTCCCCAGCCCATACACTGCCTTTTTAAATAAGGTCTCTGCAATAAGGTGCAAATATGTGATTTTACAAGTTAGTCCCACAGAATGAAAGGTATTATCAAATTATGTGTAAATGAAAGGAAATACACACCTCATGCAAAACAGGAAAAAAATCTGTATTGAGACAACTTTAAAAGTAAAACTCCTTACTTATCAAAAACAACTAAAAATTGTATACAAGACCACTAGTCTCCTGTTTAGGTACATACACACAAATTTGTTCCAAAAATTATATTCACAATTGCTAGGGAAAAAAATGTGTCCAAAAGCCCTCAAGATATTGTTGCTATTCTTGTTGCTGAAAATGCTACTACTATCATGGTCATATATAGTGCTATAAGAAGCCCATAGTTTTTTTTTGTTCAATTAATCCACAAAGCCTCATAAAGTAGTTGCTGTAGTCAACCCCATCCAAACGAGGGCGGGGGGATGAGAGAGGGCATTTTCTCAAGATTTTAATGAAGAAACTGGTCTTTTGGTCATATTACAAAGTCTAGAAGTTTTTATCACTTTGTTTTCTCCTGACAATTTCAAATGTGGAGAATTTTGAAGACAGCTGAAATAGTTTGCTTTTTGTTTTGACGTGAACAAGGTCTAGGAAGCTCCCCCTACTGCTGCTTAGAGAAAAAGCCAGATCTCTGCTTCAGCAAATCAAGTTTCATACCAAGCACAGGTTACCACAGCCATAACAAAACATGTTGCTGTGTTTATTATCCACAAAAGAGGACCGTATGTGTGTGTAGCCCTTTGGACTCTGCAAGACCATGTTATATAAACAATGTGTTCAGTGATCCTGTGGCTCACTGAAGAAGGCAGAGAAACCGCTTTGTCACTGTTTTATAGAAAGTCTAAAACTTGCTTCCTTAAAGCCATATGATGAGGAGGGGCAGAGTCAAGGGTAGATACAAAGATATAAAGTGCCAAATTACTGGGCGTTTCTGCTCCCTTCCCAAGCACTCCCCACTTCTGCTTAGTTCTCTGGGAGAGAAAGCGACAGCACAAAAGTACCTAGAGTATTTTCCAGGAGTCCTTTAAACAACATAGGTAATACTTAGTAGGGACAAGGCTTTATGCTTTCATGTTATCTTGAATTTAGAACTACAGGAAGAAATCACCAATTTCAGAACTGAACCAAATTTCACTAATCCAACCTTCAGGGAAACAACCCTACTTCTAATTTGTTGCCAAAAAGACCCATTGGGAAAGAGCCAAAAATGTAATGCATTCATTAATTCAGTGCTGCGTATGTAATTTATTCTTTCTAACTTGCCCTTAGGGTTGAAAGTAAATTATAAGGCAGCATGAAAACCTCAAATACTGCCATATTTTCAAGATTTCATAACTACTCTTTGAGTCAAATTATGGCTATACTCATTGTTAGCTGCATCTCCACAGGGCAAATATTTTGTACCTTTAATCTAAAATGATGACAATAAAACCTACCTCCATATTTTATTGTCATCTTTAAATGAGATACACCTGCAAATATTTGGCATGTGGCAGGTACCTGTTAGTTGTTGATTTCACTCTGCAATGCATTTGGGGTTTTTGTTGCCGTTGGTTTTGCTTTGTTTTGTTTTGTTGAGACAGGTTGCTGGTATATATTCTAGACTGCGCTTGAACTCACCATGTAGTCCAGGCTGGCCTTGAACTTGCAGTGATTCTCCTGCCTTGGCCTTTCAAATATGGGAATTATAAGTGGGTGCCAACATGTTCAGGTGCAGTGTATTTTTAAATGCATATTTGAAGCCATGTACACAAATCGTGATTATGCTTTTTTTCTTTCTTGTATCCTAATGTTGAAGTTAGCCCAAATTTTCAGCTAAGTACAGCAGTGAGTTTGGAATTAATTTCATTGATTGATTTGCATCTGTCTTAATAAAGGAGGTAAGATGTCAAATTATGACAGCACAGTCCCTGCCCTTTATTTTCTCCTTTGCTTTGTTAGAACTTCTCTAGGTCATGACACCTTAAAGTGAGAGGTAGATATTTTCATTTGTATTTTCTCTTAGAATCTACTACTTGGTATTCATTCAGTAAAGACGTCAAAACTAGAGTTGGCTGCAGGAAACTGAGAGCTATACATCCATAAAATTCATTGACATTGGTTTTGAGAGTCCCACTGTATTTTGTCAAATATAGCACCTTTAGTTTTTGGCAATCTTAATTCTACTCTTGGGCTTTATTCTATTCAGAGTGAATCTTATGCATCTTGCAAAAAAGAAGGGAGATAAAACAGGAAAAATAAGAAAAAAAAAGAGAGAAACAAGAAAAAGGCAAAGAGGACAAGAGGAGAGAAAAAATGAATTTCACTTTTACTTTTTACTAAATACCCTTTAGTGTTCCATGATTTTTTTAAACTAAAACCATTTATTTATAATTTTAAAAATATATGCAGCTATTTAGTTCTATATAAAAATATTTCCATGAAATGGTAACATAAATGGGTCCCGACTTGCTCACTGTAGCTCTTCCTATGAATTCTTTTTTTTTTTTTTTTTTTTCCAGCACTGGGGATCAAACTCACAGACTCGCACCTGCCAGACAGGCGTTTAAGCTGCTGAGCCAAACACCCAGCCCTGGTTTTTTGAAGCAGGGTCGCACTATGCAGCTCAGGCCGGCCTTGCGCTAGCGTTGTAGCCCAGGCCGGCCTCAAACTCACAACGCTCCACCTACCTCAGCCTCCTGAGTGCTGGGATTAAAGGCGCGCGCCACCACGCCCGGCTCTCTTCCTATGAATTCTAAAGCACCGAAAATATCTGCACTGTACGACCTGAAGTAGCAGATAAACATGGCCCTACAACAATCTGTATTACCTTGTTCAAATTACTTAACTGCTTTGAGCCTCAATTTCTCTATCTTTAAAATAATACTTCATATTAATTCCTGTATCAGTCAGCGTTTACTAGAGAAACAGATTTAATGCAAGCTACACAAACATATAATAATTTATAAGATTTATTTACAGCGGCTGCCCATCGAGTGAGGTGTGGAATACAAAAGGGCTGTCTGTACACTGGAGATCTGAAGGATGCACTCCAAGGTCTGGAGCTCGTTGTAGTGTTCCATGGGAGTCCGTATCATAAGAGACTGAAGAGTCTGCACCAAAAGGCTGAAAAGCCTGCGATGGAACCCAGGAGATGATGAAGACTAGGTGAAGCTGAAGACTAGAGTTCCTCCTAAGAAGCAGCAGTGAGCCTTCCTTCTTTGTTTCACTTTTATTCCATTCAGGTGACAAGGCTACCTAGGGTGAATCTTTTGTTTTCAATAAATTCCCTCAGCCACACTAAGAACTACGTTGACCCAATTTATTTGAGCATTTCTTACTCGAGCTGAAACAATTAGTTAACTGGCATGATTCCCTTCTGCAAAATACATCAGAATCAAGAGTACAATGTCTGGTGTAAGGCTCATACGATGAATACAACATTTCTTAGCAGAGTAGCTGTGTAACTTCATATTCTTTGGAAAGACCTAAAATACTCCTCAATTTATGATGAGGCTACATCCCAATAAACCCATTGGAAGTTTAAAATATTGAAAGTTGAGGATGCTTTTAGCATACCTATCCCACAAAACAGGATAGCTCAGCAACAGAATCTACTGTAGGGTTTCTGTTGTTGCGACCATGTGCTCACTAGGAGCTGTGACTCGCTACTGCAACATGGGCAGAGAGCATCGTTGTCATCCAAGGCAGGAACTGTATATTACTAACCCAGGAAAATATCAGAAATTTAAATGCAAAATATGGTTTCTACTGGATGCATATTGCTGTTATACCATTATAAAGTATTGGATGTTGAGTATCATTGCCGTAGGCTCTAGTAGTACCCTTATCGTCATGATGTTGGATAGGGATAAGTCAGATAATCTGGAAGAATTCCCTTGTATGCATTAGTAGATCTACATTACCAAAAGTTGTACTTTTAATTATTATTTTTAATTGTGTCAAAAATTTTTGAGACAGTTTGTTCCTTTTCTTGGGATATATTCCTAATGTTTCCTTTTGACCCACAAAACTTAGCATATTTTATTTTTATTTTTTGGCCCTTTACAGAAAAAGTTTGCTGTACTCTGGTGTAGGAGGCAGAAATCTTGTTCTCCTAAAACACCGTTAAGTCCTGCAAAACTTTTTCTGTGATTGAAGCAGATTCTGGGAAAGTGAGAGCAAGGAGACTGAGGTGAGGAGGAGGAAGGAAAATGTAGGCAGAGTTTTGAATAGACAAGATTCTTTTCCTTAAAGAGAAAAAAAGTTTTCTTCCCCTTAAACTCTTTCATCAACAACCTAGGAAACTGCTTTTTGGTTATCCTAATAGTACCTTTCCTGGATAGACTATTAAATAAATGGTGATAGACCCACTGGCTATGTATATGGTTTAAAAAATTTACCCCTGGTACATATGCCAATTGTTTTTAAAATTTTAAATGTGAAAAGCAATATTTTATAATCCTTAGGTGAAAATATTGAGGTTGCTTTCTATGGTTTTGCAAATACCCATAAAAGATATGAGGTAGTGTTTCAAACCTGAGTAGGCACCCTGGGAAACCCTGTACCTACCTTATTGGAGAAGATATACTATTTCCAGATCATTTTTTTTTTGGAAAAGTGAGAGATCAGAAAAAAGTCTTAATGTCTACTAGCAAGAAAACAGATCAGTGTATGATATATTCATGGACTACTACATGCTACTAACAGAGTTATGCTAAGGATGCATATAGTTGATTCTCACAAACTTACTGGCAGAAAAAAGAAATTATATAAGAATAATGCTGTATGTTATCATTTATATAAAAGTAAAACATATACTAAGTTATAGTATATTGCTTAAGGTTAGACACATACCTAGTAAAAATGAATGCTGAGAATAATAAATTCAAAATTCAGAATATTAGTGACGTTTGCTGGGAAGACATAAGATGCAGTTAGAGCATATAGAGGGTTTGAACAGGGTATTCCGTTCTGCTTAATAATGTTTTTGCATTTCAATCTAGATGCAGGGACTGTAGTATTAAACTTTTAATCCTATTGAATAGGTTACGTATTAGGATAAATAGAAAAATTTACTAATAACCTAGAAAAATTCCCTCACCTTTGTAAGTACTGGCCTTGGAGAGCTATGCTGGCTTTTCCTGTACTTTCTATGTTGCTTCAAAGGGCAGTGCTTCATTCCTCAAGAGTGAGACAGCTCCCACTTTGTCAAAGATATTCTAGCTGTTGAACTAAGAAGATGGCTATTAGACTTTGTGAGAAGAGTCTTATTATACTCCAAGAGGCTAGTGGCAATACAGGTAAAAGTCTTTGGCACCTAGAGTGAATTAGGTTATTTTATAAGACTGAGATGGACACTGATGAATCAAAAGTACAAGAATTACTGTAATGGTAATATATCAAACTGTAGTCCATGCGTGATGTGCTGGCTTAACAGTAGTATTTTTCAATGTAATTAAAGTAGGACAAATTATTGAAAAGCTAAAACTATATTAAGAGTTGTTGGAGGACAATCTTTTTAAGGTACATTAAATTTTTTCCAATCCTTTCAAGAAGTTTAGAAGAGTATCTAATTATTAATGAATTGTCTCACTTAACAAAATGTTCGAGCCTGACAACAAGTGTGTATGTGCATATTTATTAATTTTTCATAAAGAAGATACACTATGTCTAGTTTAGTATAACCTGATAAAATTAAAATACAAGACACCCTTTCTTTTTCAATACATCTTTCATAGTATGATTGAGATCTTATACCATCTCAACTGTTACAGAATTTCAAAACTGAAATGTTTTAAAGAATCTAACAGTTCATTTTATAGAGAAAATCTCCAGGTTAATTCTAAGATAGCATTTGCCACTCTGGGTTTAAATATATGTAAGAAATGTACAGCTTTTAGCAATGTAAAAAAGAAATGTGAGGGTCACTTTTATATACTTGTCATCAAATACATGAAATATTCATGTTCCAATCTGAACTACAGAATCAAAAAGATGTGAAGCATTTGGAAGAGATTTAGTGAAGAGTTCAAAGGCAATCAGAAAAAGAAAATGAGCTGTGGGAAAGAAACATTAAAGCAGAGAACACTTAGCTTGTTAAAGAGGAAGCCAAAAGCAGAACTTAGTTCACAGTGGACATTTAGTGTCTTGAATTTGCATTCAAGAAGGGAAACACTCAGAGTAAGGATGGAAAACATTTCGCCAGTCACTGAACCATAAAAATCTCAAGCAAGAGCCTTATTCTTTCCCTTATCCCTTACAAAAATTTATTTAATATAATTCCCCCAATTCCTTACAGATGAAATTTTTTATGTATTTACTTCTTGTTAAAAAAACAGAATAGGCAACATGAAATTTGAGATGCAGAATAAATGCTAAAAATTCATCTCATTTCTATATTACAATCAATTAAAGTTGAAAGAGGGGAAGAAACAGAACCAGGAGACTGGAGTGAGAAGCAGGATAGAGACAGAGGTTAAGGATAGAAACTATACTCCAGGCATCAGCTAAATGTTTCTCCTTAATATGCAGATAAACTCTGTATTTCTTACAGCTTTTTCCATGTTCCAGTTCCTGCTGTTTCCATATGGTGTCAATCATATTCTCAAAAGACACAATTCTAAATGCCACAGTCTTGAATTTTAAAACCCCCAAAGATCAAAATCTCTTAAGTCTAAAATCCCCAAACCCACAATCCTGAAAGATTAAAACCCTAACTGTTGAAATCTTGCAAACTGAGCTCCTGAAAACTGCAATTCCCGTTTGAGGGGCATGTTATATAAGAGGGAAAGCAGGCCAAATGCTGGGGGCGGTGAGAGGTTGTACATGTCTTGATTATTGCAGGGTAGTTGAATAATGTTAAGTGGCAAAAATACCTAGAAACTTCATAAAGCATCAGTAGGGGTATGTCTGTGAAGGTGTTTCCAGAGATTACCCACCATTAGAGACTGAATGAAATAGGTGGGAAGAACCACCTTCACTGTGAGCAGGCACAGAGATGGCTGGATGTGGGCAGAATAAATACAGAAGAAAATTGGCCTCTGAGAGTTGGACAGTTTTCTTCTGTTACTTTGGATATGAGAACTCCAAGTTTGCTGGCCACTGTACTCCAGCAGCCTTGCGGTCTCAGCTTTTGCCTCATAGTTACACTTTGGCTTCACTTCTTCCGAGGCCTGCACACGTGAACTGACACACACCAGCATCCCAAAGCCTCTGTGTAAGCACTGCACAGTACATATAAACATGGAAACTTCAGTAAGCTGAAGTTTCATTTTGTACATTTGCATTTGTGAAAGAAAGAATTTCTTGATGTCTAAACTGTTTGGGTCTATTGCATATTCTTTGGAGACTCATAGTGATTTTGATCCATCTCCTCAAAACATATAGGTTGTCCATCAAGGTACTTCAGATGTCTGTGCTCACAAAGCTCAATTCACATAATTACCAGGCCCAGTGATATGAATTTATGCATTTCATTTTCTGACCTATTGCTTTATGATTTCACTTCATCTGCTCTTACCTATTACACCAAAGTGAATGAATGCCATTGGTATACCTGAATGTTTAGGCTTGCAAAAACACATGCCATTATTGCCTATTTTTTTGTGTGTGTGAATGGACCTAGAAAATGTCTGTTGTGTTTTTACATTTATCAAATAAGATATAAATAAATGTCTTTAAGAATTTTTAATTTGATCTTTCAGGATTCAAACATTAAGGGTTATGTCATTTGGGATTGTGTTTTATAAGATTATAGCCCAACAATTCTGACCAGAATATCAAAATTATCAACGAAGAAATTCTTTTGGAACAGTGCCAGAAGCTAGAGAACTCTCAGCTCTGGGGATTGAGGAGGTAAAAGGGAGGCAGATGAAAATAAAAGCTTGTTAGTCTGGTAGTGCATGGATACTTTCTTGTAGTTCTGGTCCAGGGCCCACAGACTCCCTGTCTTAGTCTTAGATGATGACCTAACCCTGTCTCCAATAAAGAAACAACTGGAAGATCCAATCTCTAATCACAATACAGATTTAAGTTAGTGGTAATTTTTTTTTTCAAATACTAGTGCTGGAATGTATTTCTAAGGGGTTTTATAAGCAACTTAATTATTAGTAACAATTGGTTTATGTTATGTTGCTGTTTAAAAACTGCTATAGAATTGAGCTATAGCAAAACTAAAGGATTATCATGCATTTCTGCTGTTTGGTTTACTCTGTTCTTTGGTACTTACTGTTTTATACCAGGTACATAGGCTTTACTTTTTTTAATATACTAAATTTATTGTAAATGTTTATATAGATTTCTTTCTATTGCTTGCAGACAAGTCTTGACTTTATTTCCCTTAACTGAGCCCTCATTCTGCCCCCAGCTGGCTCCTAGTTAAGACAGTTTCCAGAGTTTATTCAACAAATGATTCTTATTTTTGTGATAGGAGCAAAAACAGAAAACAGTGTAATTCTTATGTCCAATACTAAATTCTGGTTTTGGTTCAAAGTAGATGATCAAGCATAACCACATCTAAACACCCTCCAAATCACTGGAGCTATAGTTCAAACTGTTATTCAAGCCACAGAAATGACTGCATCTTTTTCAGGAAAAGCCAAAACTGAGTTATTCCATCAGGAAGATTGTAAGTGATACCAGAGTAAGAATAGAATATGATCTAAAGAGAAGGTAAAGTTGGATGTGGTAGCACATGTGTGTAATCTCAGCACCTTGAGAGGCTAAGGTAGGAGGATCACAAATTCGAGCCTAGTCTGGGCTGGGAATATAGCTCAGTGTGAAGACCCACAGTTCAATCCCCAATATGGCAGTCAATCAATCAATAAACAACAATTATTAAAAATTAAAGAGGTTAAAAATTAAGCTTGGAGTTAGTATGACCTTGTGACAGAGCCAGACTTGCAGGAACTGCCTGAATGGACATTTAAGCTACGAGATATTCAATGACTGCTCGTCTAGTGATTAAAATATACTACATGTAAACAGTAAAAAAATTAAAAATACATAAAAAGGAAGCTCATATGCAAACTATATTACAGAACAGTATTAATAAGACTACAAAAACAAATACCCTCAAAACAACCAATCTCATACAAAGGGAACAAAAAGAAGACAGGAAGCATTATAAATCATTCCACTGAGAGCTTCAACTCTTAGAGCTAAATAAAAATAAAAATGTATGTTTCTGTAGATACCTAGATTTGAGGTGATTTTAGTCTTTTAACAGTAGTAAAATTTAAATCTTGGGAATTTAAATAGGAACAAATTGGGCAACAAAGGATAATTTGAGCAAACCCATTGTCATATCATGCTACACCTTTTATCTTACCTCGTGTTGAGTATTGATACAATTCAAGCACAATTCAATTAAATATGTTTAAATTCAATGCGTGTGAAGATCCAATCAAGGAGAAATTAATAATGGGCATATCTCTGAATTTTTAAAGAGGTTTTGCAGTAACTAAAAATGACTGCCAGAATTAGTCTTCTAATACACAAAGAAAAAGGGAGCACCCTTTAAAGTCTTCCCTTCTAATGTGCAAATAATCTGAGGTGTGGAAATGACCCAATGTGTTTGGAGGATTCACATTTCACTGCTGAAGAATATTATAAGAATGCTGAGATAGTTGAGAACCAAGAATAAAGCCTCATACAATCATGCATATGATTTTCATATTCCAACAAATAAAATGCCATACTCATTAAACTAAACCATTATGAAATAAAATCAACATTTTTGGAATTTAAATTGAGTTTATAGTACTTATCAACCAGAGCAATATTCAATGTCATAATCTGGGAATGAAAGTTGCCAGTTACAATTCACCACTACTCAGACTCATAGAAAGTGGACCCTCAAGTTACGACAGGCCTGATGTATGAACCACTTGGGTTATGATTGGAATTTTAGTTGTAACTTATGACCAGTCTTAAGACTCAAATGCTGACCACTTGTGTTTTCAGATAATCTTAGATATAGATTTAACCCTTGAAAGAGTTCTGGAAGGAACATTACGACATCCTGTCCTACATGGGCTTGAGAAATATCTCTGTAAGGACACCAAGATCTGCCTGTATACAGAAGAGACTTCGAAGGCTGTGTAGAGGAGGCTGAGTCTTAAACTAACGAGTTACAACCAGTCCTCGGGAACTGAGTTAGTAAATCAAGGGTCCTCTGTAAAGTAGAAAGATCCTAATTGCCTCACAAAGGTGGGTTGGTTAAATAAATTAAACTCTGCTCATATAATACAATGATACTCACTCATTAAAAACATGAAGTAAACCTCGACTTTCCCATTCTGCACATATAATGCACCTGTAATAGACTGCTTAATTTAAAAAAAGAAACATTGAAACCAATTTCACATTTGGTATTGTGGGTTTTTCACTGCTAGGCAAAAGCATGATATTGCTTTTTCTTCTATTAAACTCCACCCAAAAACCATGCACTTTTACAGATATAAACACAGACATTTAAGCAGTTGTTCCACATCCCATCCTTCAAAAACTTCCCTCCTGCTCATTTACAGTCAATTCTCACCACTTCCTCCTGGCAACTACTGAACTAACTTAGGGTCTTCAGAGATTTAGTTTTCTGGATATTCAAATAATTGAAAAAGGGTATGTGGCCGTTGGTATTTGGTCTTTTTGACCTAACATAGTTTTGAGGGCTATCCATGTTGAAGGAGTTCATCAGTATGCCCCTTTTTATTGCTGTATGCAAGTAGTAATTTTTATACGGATGTTATAATTGGAAAAGGAAATAAAGATGTTCCCATTTTGAAAAATAAAAGAAATTTTAGGACCACTGATTGTCTTCCAATGCTATCACAGACCACAATACTGAAAACCACAAGCAAATGTCATTGAATTTTTCAAAGGCATTCTTTAGAACTATGTATTAATTAGGAAAAAAGAATCATACTATTTACTTTAGAAGAATCAGAGTAGCCCAACTAGGTAAAAAAGTATTTAAAAATATTTTAAATGGTTCTATTACTTCACCTGCTCATTTTTCCTTTATTCAGTGTCACAGTGTTGAAAAACTATTAAAAACATGTTAACATACATTCATTCTGTGACCTATCAGCAGACTTAGTGCTAGTTTTGGAAATAAGACAAATTTATATATCCAAGGTAAGCCTAGCTAAGTTCATAAAAATGTAATATTTGATATTTAGAACCTAATGTGCTTAATAAAGTATTTTGTGCTTTTAAAGTAGAACAGTTCTGCATTTAATTAGTCCTCATTTGAGTATGTAATCATTTTAATTTATTTGCACAAACACAGGACATTGTGCTCCATCAGCAGATAATGTTCTTCATTAACAAAGGTAGGAACTTTGTGCACAGGGGCAGAAGTATTTCCATCTGTGATGCAAAATCAGAATCATATACTATCAGACTTCATCCTTCAGTCTTCATGGCCATCACTCCGAGAATTTGTTACTAATAATATACTTTTCAAAATATTTTGCCAATCCATAGAAATCAACAATTTAAATATTTAATTCCGCTCAATTATAAAACATTATTAATGAACAAACTCATCTACTGAAATTAAAGTAACAGAAATATGCTACAAATTACAATTTTAGTAATGTATATGGTGCAGTAGTTAAGTTTTAAAAATTCTTTCTTCATTGGTGGCATAATGGAATAACAGCCTACACTGTACAGAGAAGTCGGGATATGCTTTTTATTTCAGGCTGTTTGAAAACAAAGACTACACACCGAACCAGCTAGGAAAAGACCATTTTACCTTTCATTAAGGAACCATGAATCAATTCTTTTAGCATTCCCAAAAACCTAGATCTCGTTATTGCAACTCTATCTCCCAAATCCTAAATACACTCCAAAGAGACTCACTTGTTAACTTACAACTGTCTTAGAAAAAGTACTTGTTTTTGCTTGATTCTAAATGTTTTATTCCTGAAGTTCATATTTTGAAGCAAACATTTTTTGATAAGTTGTTCGAGAAATATTTCAAGCTTATTTGCAAATAAAGTAAAATTTATGAAAACCGGGATCATTTAGTAACTAGTCCTTGAAATCTGACATTACAAAATGATGGACAATGAGAATGGATTTAACTTAGGGAATTTTTTGGATGGGAGTCTTACATTAGGTAGCATTTTAAAGGACAGCCAGTAGTAGTAAATTTAATGCCACAATCTATACCAGGGGAGCAGCTATATAGTTTTGAAAACTTTGAGCAGAGCTTTATAAAAGCTAACAGGCATGTGGATCTGTTTGTATGTGTGTCTACTTTTTTTCCTCTTGCAGTACAAAGTAAACAACTCGTCTGGGTTGTTACATCAGCTCTGCTCTGTAATAACAGACACACAGTCAAATGTGGAACCGATTTCTGATAACTTTTGAAGATTGAGTTAAAGTATTCTATAAGATTCTAACTGCACACTTTCCTTTCTGATCAAAGTTCTAAATTCTTCCACTCATACTGGGGAGCATATAACCACTTTCTTTTTTTGTAGATAATAAACATTTCAAATATAATTGCATAATTTTAAAGTATGAGACCACTGAATTAACTTAGCTTTGGGACAATTCTGATTGACCAATGTCTATCAAGGTTAAAAATACATACTTTCAAAATGTCAAATATACAATGCTACTTAAATTCTCTCTGCATCTCCATAACTGTATCTGGAGAATGTTGTTCCTACAAATCTGGTAGTTCTTAGAAATACTAGGTAAACATACTACAGCGAAGTTATAAAACATGCATTTATATTGTGTGAAATTAACCTCGTGGTCTTAGCATGCACACAATATACCAAGGTATATGACACTACATTCACTCACTGAGCACAAGGTGAGGTATGGTACCTTTAATCTTTTTTCCCACTGAGCTTCAGCTTCTCAGCAAACTTTAAGCTATGCTCAGAGTGTTTCTAGTATGAAAAGGTACACGTTTGGCATAAAATGTGTCCTAAAGCAAGCCAGACATTCTACTGAGTATTTAACTGAAGAAAATTTATTTCAATGCTAATAATAAAAAAAAAAAACCTGCCACATACTACTTTTTGAGACAGAATATACCAGTCTTTAATATATGCATAAATATGGGTACACATATCATATTTTTTACCTAAGGAGAGTTTTATTAAGAGAAACACTGGCTACACATGACTCTTCAGGCAAACTCTTGAACTCAGCTCTTGAAATAGATCCAACTCCACTGTATGGTTGTTTTGACAGAGCAACAGGTAAATATTAAATACTTTTGTATCTTATTTTGGAAGAAAATAAGACATCAAAGAAAAAAATCTCTGCAACACAATTTTAAACTAAAAATCATTTTGTTGGGTGGGGAAATCAGCAAATTAAGAAGATAATTTGGTCTACTTGGGAAATTTGGTTGACAATTCAGTGTTAAAATCTGTCCAAAAATGAGAAATTTAATTTCCAAGGTATCATTGACCCTGTTCATAAGAAAGAGCTGAGTATCAACAGAAGACATTTGTACACTTGCCTTAACAAGAACTATTATTTATAAAACAAGTTGGGAAAGACAAAGATAGTATCCAAAGATTACAATAAAAATATTGTAAAACAATTTGTTACGTTGAAAACCTAGCCAAAACCTAAGTTTTATTATTTCTCCAGAAGATGAGAATGAAAAAAAAAATTATGTGATGCCAGAAATTAGAAATTAAGATTTTTACAAGAAGTATCTTTTATTTATTTCAATCTCTGTCAACGCTTGAAAACTTGCTCTAAAAAGAAAATACACTCTGGTGTTCTCTTCAGATCATATAAATCTTTCACCTTAAAAAAAAAAAAAACCATTAATACATCAGTCTGGCACTTCTTTTTACTTAGAATGAAAGTCTCTTTCTTAAAAAAAATTTTTCTCCTTATACTATAACTTTCTCATAGTTGATTTTTGTCCAGAATCAGAGATAATTCTTCCAGAAAAACACTGACCATATACAAAACAGTGTTTTTCTACAAATTTTCTGGCAAGACAGCATAACAGTATAAGTCAAATAAATTTAAGAAAATAATGTTTTAACTCACAGTAAACTGCTTCTCATTTAAGCTTTTTAAAATTCCTTAGTAGATAACTTCTATGGTTAAAGCTTAGATAAAAATGGGAGTCAAAATCAGACCCTAGTTGAAGAAATCAAGACACAGAGAACAGTGTAGTTTAATAAAAGCAAACTCAACAACACAGTTAAAATTAATTGGGAAGATTTTAATTAATATGCATCAAATGTATGTTACATAGATAACTGAAATACTGAACTTGTGAAATTTTAAATATTTTTCTCAGAAAAAGTTAGTGATTATCTTTTTCTTGAGAAAGGTGGAGACCCAATTAATGTGACCAGCCCAGGTTTAATGAACACTAATATCTAAACAGCAGTTCACATTTCTTGTTGACAATGAAGTAGACTATGAACTTTTCAAAACAATTTTAGCAAAAGTTTCATGAGATAATTTACAGGAATATCAAATTTTTGAACTGCAAATTCAAAACTCTGCATTGGGATTGTTTTTCTGCTTAAGCCCTCCTAACTTGAGAACAGACAATTTTCTTTCCTAATTCCTAGGGAAAACATTTCTGCAATAAGTCTTATGTCTTCTTTACTATAATGGGTTGTTCTTAAGAAAGATTATTAGTTTTGTGGTTGGTTTCTCATGGTTAATAAAAATCTATCAAAAACATCATAATATAATTTATAAGGAAGAATGCTGTTTTTCAAAGGCTACAAGAAAAGGAAAGAAACAGCACAAACACTTAAAGCTAGTTGCACTGCAGAAAAATTCAACATTGTATTCAAAAATTTTATAAAAATGAACAAAAGATACATGTTTATTTCCATTGCTCCAACAGTCTTATCATAAATCTGCATGAGAGTCGCGCTGCAGCAGTTCGCTGGTCCAATTTAAGAGTTCAAGGTCCTCCTTCTGTACTTGGCCCTCTGACGTCCACATTCCAGATAAATTCCGTTCAAAAGACAGAAATGAGGGCAAAGACTCCATATAACAAAGCACAAGGATATGCTACTAAAAGTTGCTGTCCTTCCATGGCTAAAGCAGAAATAAAAATCTTGGAAGCAGAAAAACTACACCATCCAATAATCCCAGCAGTTAGAATGATTCCTAACATTCCTCTGTAAGAAAAATAAAAAGGAGTGGGGGTGATATTAGTTATGTAAGAACACTACAATAACTTGTTCTAAAGAAAAGCATTCTAAATCCATACATAGAGGTATGTGGAAATAAATTTTTTTCCAAATGTGAAAATGAACCCCACAGTGATTTCAATGGTAAGTCATTTTATGTGATAAAAATCTTATTTACAACTATATTTTTGCTCTTTTAAAATACCAGGTGTCCCAACCTTGGCACTGTTGACATTTGGGCTGGATATATCCTTGTTGTAATAGCTGTTCTACGCATTGTTAGGATGTTCAGCAGCAGCCCGCCAAACCCCAGCTGTGACATCAAAATTGCTTCTAGACATTACCAAATATCCCCTGGGAAACAAAATTCTTCCTGGGTGAGAAGCAGTAAAAAAATAAATTCTTCTCTAAAACTCAAACATTAATATGTCAATTCTTAACAAGTAAGAAGGACAAAGCCTCCTCAATGAAAATCCAAAGGATTTCTATGCAAAAGAATATTGCAAAGTCATTAACCTGTCAAATTTCTATTATGAGCCAAATAATTGATACATCCTTTTCTCCTAAACTTCCATTTTGGCTTTGTTTCTTTCTTTCTTTTTCGGGGGGGTACTGGGAAACGAACTCAGGACCATACACTTGCCAGGCATGCACTTGTGCCACTGAGCTATATCCTCAGCCCATCCATTTTAGCTAGGTGTGATTTTCTTGGTGTAATAAAGCCTAAACACTAGTCAAGCACTAGCCACAAGGACGTGCTTGCAATGTTGAGAGAACATCCAGACACTGACTAGAACTTCACAGAAATAACTTTACCTCTCACTACCTTGCCAAATACAGAATACAGATTTACTATTTGTATATTCTGCATATGCCCAAAGGTCAAGAAATCTGACATGATCTAAAGCATACAAAGGAGGATAGGTATAATTTTAACACTAATGACTTGAACTTTTCCATGTGTTATTTAAGGATCACAACTATTCAATTTGTTATTGCTGTGACACTGGTCAATAAACATAAAAGTAGTAAAATTCTTCATCACACATAAACTAAGAGATGGTATAAAAGAGTTCAAAACTTATTCCTGGGCTAAGGGTATAGCTTAGTGGCATGGCACTTACCTGGAAAGCATGAGGTCCTGAGTTCGATTCCCAGTTCCAAAATGAAAAACTTTATTCCCACTTTCACTGTTCATATTCCAAAAGCATGAAGCTGTCCTTAGCTACATGAGGCACTATCTCATTAGTTTAGTGAATCAATCATTCACTATCTCACCAAATCAATGATTATCTTACACAGAAGGTGAGGCAAATCCTATTATATAGAATTGGTCCATCTCCAAAATAAAGATCAGTACTTACTGTAAAGAACATATAACTGCAAAGCTGGAAAGTAGGATCATAGGAAGAAGACAATATCCAAGGACACTTGCCACACAACCAAATGAAACGCCTGTCATACTCATTAAGTTTAATAAACAAAACATTCCTAGACATCCAATTGCACTGATCCCATATACATAGCCAAACTGGATTTTGCCAGCCTGTGAGTAAAGAAAACATAACAGGTTAAAAGACAAAAACTAAGTTAGTCTCAATTTTACTTCATCCTAAATGGCACATATAAAAAAGTTATTCAATTCATGATGAAAATCTACAGCAATATACATACTTGATGCAGGGACATAAAAAAACAGATTGTTTCATGGCCTTCTTAAGGTTAAAGTATCACCTCCTAATACACCTAATAGGTATTTGGTTTCCTAGCTTTTTTCTAAAAGAAACTTTGGATGACTCTAAGCAAATAAAACTATAAAAGTAGAAAGCTATTAAGAATGTTTGGATAACTGCTAATAGCACTTGAAAGCACCTACTTCCTCAAATGTGCCAAAGCAACCTATTCTCATGGAGATATATAGCCATAATCAAACAGCAGAAATAATTTTATTATTCATTTTATATGGTGTTAGAAAAGCTAGGAGAAAAGAAGACAGGATAAGTGGGAAGCTAAGGGTTTGTGGGGAAGGAAAGAGAAAATGCAAGAAGAACATATAAAAATTTTTTTTATTACTTTTCCAAATTGTTGGTTTTTACAATCTTTGAACAAGGAAAAAACAAACCTAAGACACTGACTTAACAATTCTGCTCTTGGAATCACTGAACAGTTTTAGGACAGCAAAGATTAGCTAAATTGGAACTACCTTACTAGTCAAGTTATATGAAAAAGTACTGTATTCAGGTCATACTACCACTAAAATCAGTCTATAAAGCATCATTCAAATATAACAGTTTTTCAAATTTTGTCATGCAAGACTCAATCTTGAGAATGCCTCCACAGATTACAATGAATGGGAAAAAATCATTGAGATTTTTGTTGACTCAAGATTTAATTGTAAGTATTTAATTAAGTATGTGGAAGATTGATAAAGTTGAGTTAGTTCACGATGAATTCATTCACGTAATAATAATAAAATCTCATATTTGAATAGTGATTTTAACTTTTCAAAGTGTTTTCATATAGTCTGTCTGGTTTTATCTTTAAAACAATCCTGTTAGTGGGCAGCACAGGATTATCATCTATCAAAGAGAGCTGAAGGATTAAATAATTTAGTCAAGGACAAAGTAGGAGCACCAAGCTCAAGCCCAGCCCTCTGACTAAAAATTGTCTTCTAACCTTACATTATTTATCCCTCGTAATTCAGATATAAGATAAAATGAAACAAATAGAATAGCTATCATTATAAATTCTTACTATTTTCAAAATGACTTTAACATTTTTGGGGAGGTGGGAAATGGAGAAAAACCTGTTTTTCATTTTAATGTTTTAAAGTGTTAAAAGTTAAAATATATAGAAAGGTAATCATCAACAAAACAATAAAACACTAAGCATAAAAAAATAAAAATGGTTATTTTTATTTAAAAAAAGTGATAGGGAAAAAAATATTGTCTCTCTCTGAAAAGTAAAAAGGATAAAAGGGAATTCTAATGAGGTACTGAAGCTATAAATGTTATTTACTAGGTTTTTAAATTTTTGTTGTATCCACTTAGAACAAGTGATTTTCTAAATATGCGATATGAGCCGGGCGTGGTGGTGCACGCCTTTAATCCCAGCACTCGGGAGGCTGAGGTAGGTGGAGTGTTGTGAGTTCGAGGCCGGCTTGGGCTACAACGCGAGCGCAAGGTTGGCCTGAGCTACATAGTGCGACCCTGCCTCAAAAAAACCAGGGCCGGGAGTCTGGCTCAGTGGCTTAAGCACCTGCCCTGGCAGGCGTGAGGCTGTGAGTTCGATCCCCAGTGCCGCAAAAAAAAAACAAAAAAAAAATTGCGATATGGTATTTACTGCAGTACTGGTGAAGTGAAGAGCTGGTACAAATTCAACCAACTCAATGCCTTTCAAAATATATAAAAGACTTCAAGTATAAGCAAAGTTTCAAAAGTGGCTTTTGGTGATATACTTAAAAGTATTCTTTAAGCATGCACTGAGAAAGGAAATTAAAAAGTTACCAGTAACAACGTGGCTCCAAAGGCAAGGCAAAACACCATGGGTCCTGCCAAATCAGTTTCATTCATGATGCTGCCATCTGCTACTTTTAATGGATGCAGGACTGTCAGTGTTTTTTGCCAGATGTGGTCAAAATTGATACCTAACTCTAAAGGAAAAGAAAATAAAACAAGTCAGCTTAGATCTGTGGCATACTTTTAATTTACCACAATCTATGCTGGAACAGGAGATATAACGAAACACCCAGAACCAAAAGATCTTACAATATTAAATCATATTATTTTACCAAGTTCTGAATACCAGCCTATGCTGTTTGTAATGCTTGTCCTACGAGTATATAACCTCTGATTTAGTTTTGGAAAAGGTACCAATATGATAAAACACAATCATCATGCATTACTGCACAGCAAAAAAAATATAGTCAAGATTAATAGAACCCTTTACCTGAGACTATAGGAATGTTCAAGGGCCCCATGAAATTGTACACAAAACTATGTTTCCATGCACATGTGCACATTTTTCTGGGAAGTATTCATATTTCAGTAGCTCTTCAAAGTCACCCAAACTCTCCCTAGAAAACTGATTTAGTGGGTTTTGAATTATAATTTGAAAACATAATTTTTAAGTAATATCACCAATTCTGTTTGTTTATTTCCATGTAGAATAATCCATATCATGCCATTTCCTTTCACTTCTTCCACTGATGAAATTTAATTATTAATCTGAAGTAAAAATCAAAGTTGGCATTCTAACACATTTTATTATCAATTTATTAAAAACTCTATGAAAAATCTGGTTCCCTCTGGCCCAACATAGTGTTATGTACACTCTTTGAAGTAAGTAGAAAACTGCTTTATAAGACTGTCTTTTAAAGGAAAGGACAACTTCTCCAAACAAAAATGTATTTTCACTGACTGGCTGGATACTATGAAGTACAGGTTGACCATCTCTAGTTGGAAAAATCTGAAATCTGAAAACTAAAACTTTTTGAACACCACTGTGATAGTCCAACAGTTTCAGATTTTAGGCATTTTGGATTTAGAGACGTTGATCCAGTGAAGTCTATAAAAATATTCCAAAATTGTAAAGAACTCAAAATCTGAAACACTTCTGGTCCCAACCATTTCAGAGAGGGTTCATTCAACTTGTATTATCAAATGTTATAACCAGTCCTACCTTCTAATAAAGGTGGCTCATCTTCGAAGTTGTTTGCATAGAATGTCTGAGATGCAGTTGGAGTATATGTCTGAGTTGGATGGAAAATCTGCCCAGTGTATGGCTGCTGTGGCTGCATCATGTCTGGAGGGACAAATCGGCCTTGCTGCGAGTAGTCATAGCCAGCATATTGTCTATTTAAAAAAAAAAAAAAAAGAAAGAAAAAAGTTAAATTTCTCAGAAGCATTTCAACACCCTGACAGTTGGTATTCCTTAAATTTCTAAATTTTTATTTGATAGCTACAAAATATGATACCATATTAATTTATTTATAACTGTGATCAAGCTGAGTACAATGAGAAATGTATAGAGAATCTTCTGATGATGCTAGTATTGCCTTGTGCAGAATTTAAGCAGTTTATGAACTATCATACTTTATCCCTTTTCCCTCTTCTTCCCTTCCTCCATCTTTGATTCCCCTTCCTTGAGAAAGATCTACCTTCCTACCACAGCTACTTTAATAACAAGAGGGAACAGAAGGACATTGAAGGTATATCTTTAAATACTTGTTCAGCTATCTTCTGGGAAAGCAAGACTCATCAATTAATAAGACTAATCTAAATTATATAGTAAGAAATACAGAAGTAAAACATTTATTTAAAAGTAAAATATTTTTAAAAATCAGAGCACTAGAAATTCTTTAGTTTATCTTTTAAAAAATTGTGGTTCCCTTTTGGAAAATGCAAAAATATATCCATTTATACTGAAATTTTAACACAAAACTAATTTTTAATTGATTAAGCATCTTGAGTAAAAGAAAATTTTAAAAATGTAAATGTTCAGGTATACACATCTTTTTGGAGAGTCCAATATGTTTCTCAGGAATTTTTGAACTAGATGAATCCATGTTTTAAAAAATACCATTCATTTTTCTAACCATACAATATAGAATTCACTGTACCATTATTTTAATAGTAAAAGACTGAAAAAATAGCTAAATATTTTGTGATATGAGCATATAATAGATTGCTATGTCTCTATTAAAAAGAATGAGGCAGTTTTATGTGAGAAAAAAGCAATGTTTAAAATAGTGTACATTAAATACAGCCATTGTGACCGTGTTTTAAGAAATAAAGACACAAATACAAGCATTTGTATATGCCAAGGATTGCTCCAGGAGTATAAAGAAACATCTAACCATTACATTGCTAAGTAAAGGAACCTGGAAATATGAGCGAAAACTAAATTTTCACGTTATAAACCTTCATACTTTTGAAAATGTTGCACAATATTCATTACTTATAGAAATTGGTTAATTCTAAAACAACTTACATGCAATATATAAGTATCTTAAAATGTACAAAAGAATCTCTGAATGTTACTATTTGTAAAGCATTCTTTTAAGTGTTTAATGTGGATTATCTCTTATTATCCTTACAACAAGTATCCGAAGTAGATACTACTGTCTTTCTCATTATAAAGACGAGGAAACTAAATTCCAGATTAAACTGATTTGTCCATGGTGGTTCCAGAATTAAAAATGAGGTAACCCTAAACAAGGTGTCACAAAAATCACTTCAAAATTCTATCTTACAAAGACAAATTCTATCTTAAAATGTTCTGCTCTGTACACGTATTTTTTTCAGTGCCTGCTGTACACAAGTATGTTGATTTCTACCTACGCAGACGCTCATCCTCACATGTACACTAACCTCTAACAGGGCAAGCTGGTTAAACTAGGTTAAGAATTTACATTGCCTGAATTAATACAATATGCCATTGTGCTGACCAGTCAGATTCATCAGTCTATGAAAGCACAAGGCAAGTTCCAGATGGCGGTTTCTGCACTGTTTAAACAGCCTGCATTTTATTCTCAGAGGTGAGAAACAATGCACAGCAACATCAAACCAACACGAACAGTACTGGATAGCAGTTCTCAGACTCCTTGGTCTTGGGATCCCTTTAAATTCTTAAGACGTATTTAAACCTCAAAGTGGTTTTGTTTATGGGGGTTATCATCTATCAATATCTACCATACAAGAAATTAAATGCTTAATTTTTAAAATATTTATTAATTCATTTAAAGTAGTACATTTTAACATAAACACTTATAAGGAAAACTACTTACAAAAAATAACTGAGAAAAGTTACACTGCATTCTATTTTTAAAATCTCATTAGAGGCTAGCTTAATGAAAGATATTTTTATATCTGCTTCTGCATTCAATCTGTTGTGATAGAAGTACTTCAAGAATATCCAGTGTTGCAGACATGTAGTTGGAAAACAGTATTATAATAAGATTTCAGATCATGAATTTTTGATGCCACATTAAAACTCAAAATGGGCAGTTTTCTAAAATTCAAGTAGAAACACAGAATCTGAAACAGGATTAGTGAACTTTTTTATGCCCTGTTGCAGTCTGTCTTGTACTTTGAGTGAATCTTTTACTCATGGATAATTACATAACATCATGAATTTGTCATCAAGAAAATAATATTAGCTATGTGTATTTTCAAAACATTGACTTATTTAATTCTACATTAAAAATATCACATTTGTTAATATCATGACTGATATTATCAGAAAAATGGTTAATTACCAGAAAGCTGACAATTTCAGACTGAATTCAACTTTTCCAAAATCTTTATTTTTGCCTAAAACACTGACCACTGGCAACACATACTGTCAATTGTTTTTCTTGAAGTAACATTCTCTCATTCATTTTTGAGAAAAGATGTACCAAATGCTCAAATCTGAATGACCAGTTTGTCTATCAGTTGTTATTTCAAATAAAAAATGGTCTTCACTAAAAAACATCTGGTTCAGCTTGCAACTCAAATTGCACATGTACTTTTCCTAGAGATACCATAACGTCACTATGGAACGGGAATGGTTTATGACTGTTTCCAATTTTGTCACACAGAATATTAAAGAAGTATGTTTGCTTAAAGGTCAAGATTTAATAAAATGAAAATTCTTAATGCTCCACTATAGGAATCCTTAAATGAAAACATACTCTTCTATCTTTCAACAAAGTGACTATGAGAACAATTTGATGTTATCACCTTGATTCACACTTAGGTACTAGCAGTTTTATCAAACACTGGTTTTTGCAATATCAGTGCAAATGTTAACATATCAAAAGGATATAGAATATGTTAATACTGCTATGAAAATAATTTCTGATCTTAAAATCTCCCTGAAAAGTCTCAAGGATCCTACAGTCTGCAGTCTCTACTGAGAACTACTGAATTAGACACATGAATTTCAAGTAAGGAAGAGAAATACTTTAAGCAATTGTTTCAAAAGTAGCATTGAAAACAATGCAGTAGCACAAACACAGACAGGCAGACCCCTGGAAAACAACTGCAAGAAGATAGCTTCTTTAACAAACAGTACTAGGAAAACTGGATATCCTCTTGCAAAAGACTGAAAATAAGCGCCTGTCTCTCAATCTGTATAGAAACCAGAATAAAACAGATCAAAGACACAGATATAAAAACAGAAACTTTCAAACTGTTGGGAAATCGCATGAGGAAAACACGTAAAACCATAGGTATTAGCAAAGACTTCCTGTAAAGAACTCCGATAGCAAAGGAAGTAATACCAACAATCAACAAATGTGATTATATAAAATTAAAAAGCTGCTCAGCAAAAGAAAAGAAAAAAAAAACAGTGGTCAAAAACTACATGGAAAAAATATTCAGCATCTTTAGCCACTAGGATGTAAGTCAAAATAATTTTGGGGTTCCATCTTACCCTAGTCAGAATGGCTATCACTAAGAACACAAAAAACAATCAATGCTGGTGAGGATACAGAAAAAAGGAACCCTCCTATATTACTGGTAGAAATGTAAACTAGTACAATCAGTATGGAAATCAGTATGGAGACTCTCAAAAATCTAAAAGTAGAAGCAACATTTGACCCAGCTATCTCCTGGGTATATTACAGAAAAAACTAAAGACATCATACTATAAAGCTAGGTGCATACTTAACAGTAGCACAATTCACAACAGCTAAGCTGTGGAATCAGCCTTGATGCCTGCTAAGAGAAGAATGGGTAAAGAAAATGTGGTATATAGGCAAAACTGAGTATTACTCAGGCATGAAATCATGTCATTTGTTGGAAAATGGATGGAAACAGACACTATCATCTGAGTAAAGTACAACTGGCTCAAAAAGTTAAAATATCATTATTTCTCTTACATGAGGAACCTAAAATATAATAAAAGAATGACTAAAATAAAGAAGAGATGATAAGAAATTAGCAGACTTCTGCAGATGGGGAAGTGGTCCAAGAGAAGAAAGGAGAACAGGGACAAAGGAGTAAACTGATTGAAAACAATCAAGATATGTTATATGCACAAACTAATTACCCCAAACATCACTATTTCACATTATAAACACATACTGTACTAACAAGAAAAGAAAACAAAATTGCAATTTAAATATCCACACACAGGGTTTCACACTTCGAACACAGGTAGTAGAGCTTGCTCTCTCTTTGAATCACTATTATAAATGCCTTTACACACACACACACACACACACACACACACACACACACAGAGGTAGCATCATTACCCTATCTTTCAAAAGCAACATGAGAAAGACAACAACATGGGATTTTAATATTTGTGTTTTTCAGCAGTACTTGTTCAGGAAAATTTCTGATTCACTCTTGCTGGTTTTAAATTAATACATGACATGGTAGATACACATAATCTTTACAAACGAAAGCAACACTTCCACAGCAGAAAAATTTGTATATGCTGAATCAATACTCTCCTATATACTGTATCAACAACAAAGAGTATTTTCACATACTAGGTTGTCTACTCAAGTTCATAAAAATCCTCATATATTTCAGTTAAGAATAAAAATATAATGGCTTTCAGTATTTCAGAAAATAAGTGACTGATACTACTATATATGGAAGCATATTTAGACTATAATGTGGGATCTATCCAATAATTCACACACACACACACACACAACAACAACAATAGGTTACAATCAAAGGGTCTTTTGCTTTTAGGTTTTGTTTGGTATATGAATGTATAAATGACACTTGTGAAATATCTACAGAGGAAATCATAAAATGTGAGAGCTGATGTCAGAGAGCAAATACAGAATTAGACTAGTAGGTCAAACTGAAGACAATCCAAATATGGACATTTGGCAACAGAGAACTAAAGGTTATCACTTGAGAGTTGTAAACAGGTTAGAAAAATATTATTTGACATTTAAAACAAATACATGGACATTTGAAATATTATGTTGCAGATCTACTTGAAGGTACATGGAGAAGTAAGAGTTCAATTTTTTTTGTGAGTTCAGAGTCTCACATTTATTACTGCTAATACATCACACCTTTTGTTTTTCCAAACATTGTCTATCTACCCATATTTAGTAACTGGTGGTCATGATTAACTATCCGGAATACAATGTCTTCACTAGTATTGAAGCAATTTTCACTGGCACATGATTTGGTTGGAATGGAATTTTGAGGATGGTCAGTAACAGCTGTTGTGTGGACAACTGAAATTGGGTAAGAGGATAAATTACACTGTTAAGAGATATAAATATGGGCAGGATAGAAAAAAAAAACACACATAAACCTGGAAGCCTGCATTCTAAATAATGTACTCCTGTTCAGTCTAAAGATAAAGGTCATTTGATTAAAAACAGATTAGCATACAGAGACAGACTCTTCAAAGACCTTGCTGCTGTTAGTAAAGATTTACTAGATGGATTTTGGCCAATGATATATTTGCCCTCCCACACAGAGTAGTCACCAAAAAATTTATATTTAGATACTGAATTGAATGAAAATCTTTCACTTTAATTTTTCCAATTCTGCCTAATTAAGAGAAATAAGTCCTCACTGTATGTTCAGTAATTAATTTAAAAGAAAGAAAAAAGTAATTCATATTTAGTGCTGGCAAACCTATGACATGTGTGGCACAGCTGACTATTTGTAATCACTGAAAGCTCTAAAAGGTTTGCCATTGCTGATACAGAGGATATGTTCACATGTTCACTCCCATTGTTCAACAAATTTAATTTCTCAAATTAAGCAGACTTAAAGAATCCATGGGTTATAAAAAGGATAGTCTATCTAAAGGGGACAGAGGGGCTGAATTCGAGTTTTGTTTTTTAAAAATCTTGGGCACTTTCAGATATATTAATTCAAACACAGGCTAGTAATGCATGTTTCTCATAGACGGACTAGGTGTACAACTTTGTATTACTCTCGTCCTGAGATAGCCTTCATGGGGTTTTAAATTCTGGATTCACAGTTGAACAAAAGATAACTTAGGAACTGTATTGAATTACATGGACATTTATTTGGGTTTTTAAGTGAGTATATGCATATATTTCTAGAAAATAGGTCCAGTTTTTGTAAGATTATTAAGGAGGTCCAGAACTACCTAAAAAAGGGTAACCTGGTATAAGAAAATTCCTTTATTTGACTAGAGACCAAACAAGGTTTTTCTCTAAGGTTCTAGGAGAGTAAGGATATGATGCTCTGGAAGATACTGGTAGAAAGCTTCAGTTAATGTATTTCTTTGCTACAACATATGGCACTATAAAATGATTATTAAATTTTATTTTTAACAATGCAAGGTCTAAAAAAGAGTTTTGTATCCTCTTAAATTTGGAACTGGTAACTTCTGTGACACTGACCATAACGCTTTTGTAAAGAATTAAGATATTTACTATATGAAAATCACTCGATTACCATTGTTAAACACTGTCATTAAGCACTTTCAATTAAAACTGATAAAGTCTAAAAGTCAGAATGATTTAACTGCCAAACAAGCTGTCAAAATTTTTCAGTATTTAACTAGTTCTATAAACTAAATGGCTTAAATAATTACCCGAAGCACCCATCCTCATCTTAAATGCTGTAGAAACAATTACTAAAAGCTACTTCTTCAAGCTGGTACATCAGGTTTTCAGAAGATACCAAATTCTAAAGAGGGTAATCACTTCAAACCTAAATGTGTCATATATCTCTCCAGACCAAAGAAGATTTTGACAAAAATGGCATTCCTAAAAAGCGACATATTTACATTTAATTTTAAGCAGAATCAAACATTCTAAACATATGCTTTCACTGCAGTGCGAACCACATAAATTGTCAAAACTGAAGTTACTTGCTATAGTGTCCTCCACTTCCTCCATAATCATAGGACTGTTGAGTCTGGTCATCGATGCTGTAACTTGTCTGGTAGAAATCTGTGTTTAAATTATCAAACCCTGACATCGCAAAAGACCTGTAATAGAAGAGAAATAGCAGTGTTTATGCCTAAGGTCCCATTTAATTTATTAGCGGTACCCTGATTAAGTAAACACCCTGAGGAGACGGTAAACATTTCCTCACTCATAGTGGGGAGCAGCATTCGGAGAGACTTAAGGAAATTTCTACCCTCTAATTCGAAGCCCAACAGGACATTTCGACCTCAAGAAGTTGATATGCCTCAGGTAAGGGCGAGGTCGTGGGAGAGGCTCCACAGCGATCTAAAATATCAGTAACAAAGATGATTCCTCATCTTGCAACAGAGTTTCATAGGGGCAGCATGAATACCGCCTCACAAAATAAAGCTCACAGCCGGCCTGGAAAGCGCAGAATGCCGAAAGGTCGCGTATGAGATGCAGGGACCGTGTCAGAGCAGGGATTGAAAAGAAATGAGATGTGAGCAAAAGGACCTCGGCGCCGCGCCCAAAGAGGACCACAAGCTTCGCCGCACAGCTATGGAGGGAAGCTACGAAGTATGCAACGGGCCTCGGACACTCACCAAAGGAGGAGGGAGCAGTGGCGGCGGCGGCTGCAGCACCGGCGGCCCCAAGTAACCCCCAAATTCAACTCCAAAACGTACACTAGCCAGTCGCTACGTGTCACAGGGCCAAAGAACAGCTTCCGGGTCACGCCGGTGGCGCAGACGCATTGGCAAGTTTTGTGCTCTCCGATTGGACGACGGGCGGAGCTAAGGGACCGGAAAATGCTATGGGACATGCGCAGTATCAACCGAGTGGCCCGGTGTTGGGCCAATGGAAAGAGGGCAAGTGCTTCCGGCGGTCTGGTCCGCGGTGGAGGCCGGGAGATTCAGGGCCAGCAATTGCTAGGTAATAGTTCAGTGGGGCAATTCCTTGGTTGACCTCGGACCAGGAGCAAGGTGGAGAAATTTCTAAATTAAACCAACCGAGCTCCCACCGCTATGCACAAAGTAGAGCCGCTGTCGCTTAGTGTGATTTAGGCGCAGTACTAAGGAGTTTGTATGTATTATATAATTTTCACAGCCCAAATTAAGTTTGTACTCGTACTTTGCTTTTATAAGTGAAACTTAAAAGTGTTCGTTTATTCTGTGCTAGCTGCTCGGGATACTTGGTGAATACAGGCTACCCCTCGTGCGGGAGAGAGATAATCAAACACATACAAATACATGTAGAGTTGCTGTTAATTTTCTTAATGCCTCATAATTCTTTCAAAGAGGTAATATTTATCTAGGAAGATGTGTCTGAAAATCTACTCTGAGAGGGTGGTGTTCCAAAGGGAGTTGACTTTAGGGAAAAGGTAAGGGGAAGGGTGGAGGCTAAAGTAGAGTTTCTGAACCTGTGTACTACTGACATGCAGAGGATTCTTCCTCTGTAGCATGTGTCCCAGCATCCTTGGTCTGTATCCACTAGTTTTCAGTTAGCAGCCCTCCCCCCAAATTATGAATACCAAAAAATTGATTCCAGGCATTACTAGATGTTCTTTAGGGAGTAACTTTAGCCCAGTTTGGGAACCACTTGACTAAGTGAAGTCAAGGTGTTTGAAACAGCAAATTAAGGGAACCGCCGAGAAATTGAGGCCGGAATGATAGAAACCAGGAAATAGGCAATCTTGTGCGATTTGGGTGTTGATTCTAAAAGAAATGGGAAAACATTTAAGATGATGAACTGACAGGTGACACGCCTAGATGGTGGTGTCCTTTTGAAAAACAGTTGCTTTTGACTGCTATGTTAAATCACTTTCTCAAGGTGCTGGAATCCTGAATGCTGTAACTCCAAACACCATGCTGTTAATCTATAAGGAGCACTGTCTTTAGGATAATAGCACTAAAATTTACATGGTGAGCATTTTCATTATACCCTGTGTTCAGAATTGTGTATTCTTCACAAAATAACTCGAGACTATTGTTCTGTGGCCAGTTTCCAAAGGAATAATAAGGTGGTTAAAACTTTTCCTTCAACACCCCAGCCAAAAAAAATAAATAAATAAAATAGCATTTCCTTCCAAACAAATATAGCAAAAAGAACATGGCAGCCAAACCAAAAAACCCAGCAGTAGACTTGAGACACACTTTGAGGTCTCTGCCAGTGAATTTCTGAAATTGCTCATCTAA
Organism: Dasyprocta punctata; assembly: GCA_004363535.1. NCBI lineage: Eukaryota > Metazoa > Chordata > Mammalia > Rodentia > Dasyproctidae > Dasyprocta > Dasyprocta punctata. The sequence goes on from RJWM01009511.1 coordinate 51,379, forward strand.
CTATATATCTCTTATTACCAATCACTTTAGCATTTATTGATGTAGGTATCATGTGTACAACTTTAGGTAAATGACCAGCTATTATAGTTTGCTGGAGACTATCTCATCCCATTTTACATCTTTTTCCCCAACATAATTATTAATGGTGTCTCCTTTTCACTCTTAGGAATATCCCAGTTTATCTGATAATTTGTATGGTTGTACTCTTAAAGTACATTATCCATGAAACTTCTGTTTCTCAATAATATGCATTAATATATCAATTTATCTACTTAGTGATTTTATGCTTTAAAACATTCTAGTTTCTCTTTATTCATCTGTTGCTTTTATTTCTTCCTATCCAAAAGGCATGAAACTCTCAAACTTGAATGAAATATAAGATTATGAAAGTTAAATAAACATTGGCTGCTTAGGAATGCATCGTTGGGTATAAATGGTATTCAAATTTTTTTTCTGTGAAAGTGGTTATCATACTTAATTAAACTTTTTGCTCTTCAAATTCCTGCCCCAATTGAGAAACCAAGCAAGAAGATTAATTTACCTGGTTTAACTTTCCATTTTGTGTGAAATGTAAACCAAGGTATCCTATAGAAATCCGTGGGAGATTTTGACAACATCAGTTAATTTTATGGCTTGTAATGTAGGCTTTTCTTTTTGGAAAATGTTTTTTATGTTGCTTCCCTTGTGTGGGATAGGCTCCAGAATGTTATAATAAGGAAAACTAAAGAACTTGGTTCATATGCTAAAGTCTGTAGAAGTCATTGAGTTGGCTTATTTGTAGGAGAAAGCCTCAGCAGATCAACAAATTGTTGGAACATATTGAAGCCTGTAACGGCTGCTCTTTGCTGTTCTGAGACCTAATGTGTCAATTACCAAACATGTAACTGAAAAAAAAGAGATTTTAATCATGGATAATATATTTTAACTATCTTGACAGTCATGCTAGTATACACAATAACTTTTATAGACATTACATACACATACAAAGTAACTGTTTTCTTAGGATGGCAGTGAAATTGTGTGTAGATATTTTAGAAACATCTTTGCTCTCTGTTTTATAGGTAGTATGTCATGGGGGACTGTGCCAGAAAAGTATGTTTGAAAATGGGCATTTTTCCCTACCATCGGTGATATCTGCAAGCACCAGTTGAGGTGAAGGTTTGACAGCCATGCCCATATCATGTCAAGTAATAGTGAAACCTGATAATAGTAGAAACAAGTATAATTACTCAGTGTCCATTTTCACTATTCCTGCATATTACGTATGTAACCCTGCATCCAAAGTATGATTGCTATATTTCCCCCAAATTGTCCTTTGTCTCTTAAGAAATATTTCATTGAGTCAACTTTGTTAAGCTATGTTATTCAAATTTTGCTTTTGATATTTTAATTATTTTACCTGGGACAATAAATTGTTGTTCGAGGAAGACAGATTTGCCTGCAATAATATTGGATGCTTTCTCAGCGGCTTAAGTGCCTGTCTGGCAGGTGTGAGGTTGTGAGTTTGAACCCCAGTGCCACAAAAAAAAAAAAAAAAAAAAAAAAATTGGATGCTTTTGGATAGAACTGGTTTACAAAAGGGAAAGAAATTTAACCCTGATTTAATAATTATTCTTTGGGCAGTGACTTCAATATTGCAAGTACTGCTTTAAAAACAAAAAACAATTAACTCTGAAGGTCCTGGTGTCTGTCCCCAGTACTACAAGTAAATAAATAGCCTTTTAAAGATAACTTCTGAAACAGATCTGTAAGTAGTTTCATTGTAGAGATTATAAGTAGTCAATTAAGTAAATATTTCAAATGTTACATGAATGGATATTGTAGTTTAGAGTAAGAATTTCGGTGACAGCACTGAAAGTTCGGTACTTTCAGTAACATACAGAAGGAAGGATAGTATGAAAAACAATTGGAGAACTTCATCTGGTGCGTTTTTTATTTGTTTGTTTGTTTGTTTTTTGAGATGGAGCCTTGCTATGCAATTCAGGCTGGCCTTGAACTCACTTTGTAGCTCAGGCTGGCCTCAAACTTGCAACAATCCTCCTGCCTCAGCCTCCCAAGTGCTGGGGTTATAGGCATTTGCCACCATGCCCGACTTTCATCTGGTTTTTAGTGATGGCAAAGCCACTGGTGTCTCAGGTGAAAGTGAAGCATTTGAACAATGTAATAAAAAATGCCTGTGTGTATTTACTGTGCTAGGCACCACTATAAACACTTTGCAGCTTTTAACTCAGTTACTGCGATAGCCAAGTGAGGTAGGCTCTATATAACTCCTGTTTAACACATGAGGAAACTGTGAACAGTGTAGACTATTTGTCAAACATCATTAAGCTAGGAAATAGTAGACTAGTAGTAGACCAGAGATTTGAACCTAGTCTGTTTCCTGAGTCCTCACAGTAAGCCACTGAGCTATATTGTTATTGTGTTATAAAATGTGAATGTGGAAAAGGCAATCATTATGATGAATATGCTACTTGATGTGATATGTGACTCTATGTTTAAATTAAAATTGCTAGTCAATATTTGATAGTTGCATCTATATTATCGATATGTGGATATATTCAAGTTGATAAAATATTTTGTAATGTTTCCATAGGGTAAATGATGAACCTCCTTATGGTCAAGTTTACTTTGCATTAGTCATGTATTTTAGTTAATACTGCATAATGGTTAAGGATGCAGGCCATGGAGCCATACTGCCTGGATCTTTAGTAATTAACTTTTTGTGCCTCATTTTTGTTTTCTGTAATGGCAAAATAACAGGATTCCTTTTATGTTGATTAGTAGGAGGATTACGTAAGGTAATGCATGTAGTGAATGTCTAAGTACTAAGTACTCAATATTCATAGTTGTTATTATTGCTGTATTACAATATAGCTTCAGAAGAAACTGATTTAATCAGGAATCAAAATTTTTTTGAAAAAACTTTTAAAGATTGGATTTGGACAAACTGCTGCAGAGATGTTATACATTTTCACTTGGCTTCTTTTGCAGATTCTGTACTGTTGTATAATTTGCTTTTGATACTGTGAAGTGTATTAAAATATACTTTCTTCATCCTGTAGCAAAGATTTGGCCTTTTGGCTAAGATCAAATGAAAAGATGGCTAGTTTTGGCTTCTCTGCATTGTAAATTTTAATTTCACAAATACTTTTGTATCAAATGCTATTAAGATCCATCCAAAAGTTAGAGCAATTATACTTGAAAGTTGTAAGCTGTGCTATTCATATTTAATATTCTTGATGTTTCATAAAATTTAAAACACTGCAAAATGTTTTCATCTTTCTACTTTCTTCCTCTTCTTTTTCCTTAATGCACAGAATTTATCAGAAGTACAGGCTTATTATACACTTCTGTTGTCTCATTTAATGTTTTTGTCATTCATTTCGAGATAGGTTGCGCTCTATGAAATTGCTGATATTTGATCTGCAAAGTGACAATATCATTTGGTTCAGCCTAAGAGATAATATCCTCATTTTGATCAATGAGTTATCAAATGTTAAACTCTGGTTTAACGTGTTTAAGTAATTTGGCTAAGGTCATATAGAATGTATATATGTATATATGAATGTATGTGTTTTTCAATAACTAAGGTTTAAACTGCAGCCCATTTCAGTCCTATCTGTTCTACAACACTATTTTCCATAAAAAAATGTTTCAAAAATAAAAGTTAGGACATGTGAATAAAGTTAAAGAATGCTGATACTTGAACCACAGTAACTATGATACTGGCATATCTGTGCTTTCATTGTAACTTGGGCAGAAAAACTTGGTGAGCAGGTACATTTCACTGCTGTTGAGGAAAGGAAAAAGGAAACTAACTTGGTGGTTTATAAAAAAATAATTGTTATCAGCCTCTACTAGTTTCCTAGGGCTGATATAGCAGTACTTTACAACTACAAACTGCATGGTCTAGGTAACAGAAATTTACTCTCATAATTCTGAAGGTTGCAAGTCTGAAAATGAGGTGTTGGCAGGGTTGCTGTCTTCTAAGGACTGTGAGGGAGAGTTTGCTTTTGCCTGTGTCATAGATTCCAGTGGTTTCCTGTCATTTTTCGACATCATTTAGCTTATAATTGCATCACTTCAGTTTCTGCCTTCCTTGTCACATACTCTCCCTGAGTTTCTTCACAGTCATCCATCTTTAGAATAAGATTTTCATCACTTCTAAAAAAAATTGAGCTATTAAATTAAAAATTAGTAAATTCTTGCTAAAAGAAAATGTTAATGTCTAGGAGTACTGATTCTTAGTGATTTTTTTGTGTTTATGTTGATTTTTTAAAAATCTAAATTAAAACTTTAGGCATCTTTTATTTTCCAATTTTCTTCCTTGGTGAGAAAAATTTCCATCACCTAATTATAATGTTTTCTATATACATAAAACTATTGATTATATTACCAACCAAATTCTATTCCTTAAATGAAGATTAATTTGTTTTCAAACAATCAGAGGTGTATGAAATCAGTCTTAGGATTTTCATTAAGTTATGCACATGAAGATCTGGAAGTCAAAGACAAATGCATTTTTGCCTTTTGATTTTACTTTAAGCAGCCAAGATCTTCTTTACCCTGCCCCTGAAGTCCTAATTTTGTACATTTTAATGAAAATCATAAATCCCCTGCTGTCTGAGGTAATGAATTCTTCCCTTTGGAAGGGAGTATAAACATTTCTTGACCCTTGCTAAGATTTTATTTTGGAAAGATTAACACTATTTAAAAGATTATTTTAGATTTATAAATATTATTTATTTCCTAGATACTCTCTAAACATTCTGTCAACTCCAAAGTTGAGTTCTATGCTGAATGCTGTAACATACTCCCTTTTCCACTGCCTAAAAATTAAATATCTCTATTTCATATTAAAATTTTGAGAGGGCTCTGGGAGGTTAGCCTGAAATCACTGAGACAGCTGTAAAGTTAACAAAAAATAGACTAATCTTCACAAAAAGTCAGGACAGCAGGTAACTCAGAAAATGACCAAACATTCTTCATTGAACTGGTTTCATATGAGAGTTAAAGAGAATTAAAGTTAACAAGAGATAATTCTTACCACACCCTCAAATTTTACAAATGAGTATCTGAGGCCAAGAATGCAAAGGGACATATCTAAGGCTAAAATTTCAAGTGATGTCTTATTAACAGTTTTGATAGAGCCCCCAAAGCCTAGCCATCAGTCCCCTGTTCTTGCTGGAGATACTCAATATCAGAAGAAAAAAGCCTTTATCTGTCTTGTTCCCCTGTCAGATCAGCTGTGTCCTGCCTGATCTTTAACCTCAGTAGTTTCACCTCTCTATATAAGCTTTGAATTATTCAAAAAAGCTAATCCCATCCACTGATAGAAACCAGGGATCACTTCATCTAGAAACTAGCTCCTGCTAGTTTATTCCTGAGTGTCGTTCTTTATGTGATTCTATGTGGTATACAGTGACCTATTTCCCTAGGCCAGAGGTGGCAAACCTATGGTACTTGTTTTTCTTTTAAGATGGAACATGTTAATGTGTAAGTTGTTTTTTCTGACATAAAACCTCAGTATTCAAATTTAATTGTGTGTTGGCACTTTACAATAAATAAGTGGGTTCTGGGTTGTGGTTTGGGCACTCATTCTCTGAAAGGTTTACTATCCCTGCTGTAGGTGTGAATATGTAGGATTAGAAAACTGCAGTCATTGTCATTTTTCCAATGTCAGGTATATCAAATGTTCCTCTCAACTGGCCCTATTTGGAGATGAGGACTCTTAGCAACAGTCAGTAGAAAGTGATCAGACCAAGGGGTTTGATCAGTTTTTTTTATGATAATGGCTACAGTCAGTTTCTCTAGGTCGTTTCTGTGCCTTTTGGCTCATAGATGATTTTAAGTAAGTAGTGGTAGCCATTTAATCAAGACTCTATTAATAAGGATAGAGGACATAGTGTATTTTTGTATTCCAACTGTAGGATAATGAATAGTTCTAGGATTTTGGTATTTATTTATTCATTTAGCAAAGTATTTATTGAGATTCTACCATGTACCATTCACTACAGACAACAAACAGATACTGTGTTGGCCCCTTTGTGTTTTAACTTGAAGAAGTTCTATTTGCCCATCTCCCCTGCAGGTTTACTGTCAGCTAGCTGTCCTCAGTCCTGTACCCGAGAGGTCTCCTGTTTATGTTTCTAGCTTGATGAAGTCACCACTGGGTTTCCATCCAAGCTAGGCTCACCATTGTTTGTGAAAAGGAAAGCCTGAACCAGGTCTGAGAGCTCAGACAGTGGATGCTGCTCTCTGCAAGGGTAATCTTTGCTGGAGCTGTCAACCACAACACCTACACATGGTTTCTGTACTTGTTATGGGCCTTCTCAAAGTATGAGGTGGCTAGATTTGGAGGGAGAACATTCTGAGAGTCAGCCAGAAGCTGTGTCACCATTTCTACACCATCCTTGAAAGTCGCACAACATCACTTTATATACTTTCTATTGGGTGGAAGGAAGCCTAAAGCTGGCTCAGATTCTAGAAAAAAGGGAACTGTACTCTTTGATTGGAAGACTGACAAAGGCTTTGTATCTGTTTTAAAACTACAACTTCCCAAAAAGATGCAAGTAGAAAAAGAATAGCATATATTGTTTTGTATTTAGAGAGACTGCTGCTGTAGTAGGAATATCTCATCTAGGTATACAGCCAAAGGAAATGAAATCAGCACTTTTTAGAGACATCTGTACTACTGTGTTCATTGCAGCACTGTTCATAGTAGCCAAAAAATGAGAACAAACTAAATGTTTGTAACTGAATAAAGAAGCTATGATTATGTTATATACACAAAAATATTATTTAGCTTAAAAAATAAGATTCTGCTGTTTGTGACAACATAGCTGAAGTGAAAGGACATTGAGTGAAGTAAGACAAAGAAAATTATTGCCTGATCTCACCCCACACACACCTTTTTCAGTACTGGGGGTAGAACTTGGCCTCACACATGATAGGCAGGTGTCCCATCACTAGCTACATCCCCAACACTGCACAACTTACATATGGCATCAAAAATCTCCGCAACATGAATACATAGAAAAAATAGACAAATAGTTACCAGAGGAAACAGGAAGGATTTTGGGGATATGTAGGACAATGTGTACAAAGTAACAGTTACATAGGATAAAACATATACTACATAGTTACGTAGGAAATCTAAAGTCTACCAAACGGGCTGTGGTTAATAGTATTGTGCACTGTACTACAAATTTTCTGCCAGATTTTAGGTGCTCCTAACACACACACACACACAGCCCACAGTTAACTGTGACTTAGTATTTATGTTAAATTAAATTGCTTGCCTATACTAATCATTTCACTACCTATATATATGTTAAGACATATTGTAAAATAAGATAAAATTTTTGAAAAATAAAAGAGTATAGGATGTGCCCTCCCACAGAAAAAAGTGAAAGGATTCCAAATGTGTATTAATTAGATTCTTAAAAGTGCTACTTAAAAGTGGAATATGTTGGTTGGTGTCTTGCAGTTCTGTAGACAGTCTTACAAATATATGTATTTAGAGGTTCAATTACTAATGAAGTATTCTGCTTTATTCAGTTAGTCTTCATAAAATGTGGTCTGTAAATCAAATACATTACTTATAAATCAAGCATTTGGATAAATATTTTGTAGCACTCTTTCTCTACATTAAGTGATACCTAGTGTTTTCTGTTTGCTTATTTTTTCATGATGCGTAAAGGATGGTGTTAGTATTTGTTTCTAGAACTTTGTATGGGTAAAATGTTTATGCCGTGCTCATTTTGCCCCCTAGTGGTGTGTTATGTCTTTGTTTCATGCCATAATTACATTTAATTTTCAAACCTTTAGGAATGTAAGTAAGGAAAGGGTAATTTCACCGCTACTGCAAGCACATCATTTTACAGATCAGGAACATAAGATTCAGAAAATTTGAAGGACTTGTTTGATATCACACATCCAGCTAGAACTGAAAGTTGTATATTGCACTTCTCTCACATCTCATTAGAAATAAGCCCCAGAGGGGCAGAGCATTCTTATTTATTGAAGAATAAGAATACCTAACAATGACTTGGGCTACAATGCGAGCACAAGGCCGACCTGAGCTACATAGTGCGACCCTGCCTCAAAAAACCAGGGCCGGGAGTTTGGCTCAGTGGCTCAAGTGCCTGTCTGCCAGGCGCGAGGTTGCGAGTTCAATCCCCAGTGCCGCAAAAAAAAAAAAAAAAAAAAAAAAAAAAAAAAAAAAAAAAAAAAAAAAAAAAAAAAAAAAAAAAAAAAAAAAAAAAAAAAAAAAAAAAAAAAAAACCTAACAAGTGGTAGGTGTTCAGAAAATATTTGCTTCCACTTTTTAGGTGTTGTGAAAAATGCTGTCATGAACATAGGTATACAAATTTGTCTGTAACCTTGATTTGAATTAGTTTGTACATATAAGCAGAAGTGTTATATCATATGGTAATTCTATTTTTAATTTATTGAGAAAGTACCATTTTGTTTTCCAGCTACACCATTTTACGTTATCAACAAGAGTGTACGAAGATTCTAATTTCTCCACATCCTGGCTCACACATTATTTTCTGGGTTTTTTTTTTTTTTTTTTTTTTTTTTTTTTTTTTTTTTTGATAGCAGTCTTCTTTATGGGGGGAGGTTATGTCTCATTGTGGTTATGATTTGCATTTTGCTAAAGATTAGTGTTGTGGAGAATCTTCTCAAATGCTTGTTTTCGTTCTGTATCTTTGGAGAAGCGTTTTGTGAAGTCCTTTGCTGTAAAAAGACATGTCTGTTGCTTTCTTTTAGCAATAAGATAAAAGCCATTGCCTTTTGTTTGATATATTGGTTACCTGAGATCTGAATAATGCTGAAATGATAGCTAAAACTTGTACCTGTTATGTTCCAGACTCTGTTCTAAGTGCCACACATGTAATAACTTATTTAATCCTTAAAACCTTCCTATAAGGTGGATACTATTACTGTCCTCAGTTTATGGAGGAGGACATAGAGAGACAAAGAATGACTTGTTCAGTCACATGGCTGCTGAGCAGTAGTCAAGACTGGTATCCAGGCAGTTAGCTGTAGAATCTATGTATGTAACTATATTATTTTGCCTATCTGAACCCCACTCAGTGTTTTCAAAATATCATTTGTGCCTCTTGTGTGCTATCTTCCTGGATACCTACCCCTTCCATATAAGATTGTATTACATATTGTGGAAAATTAAATGTAGATGGCTCATACTGTAAGAAATATTTCATTAATACCTATTAATTATGTCAATCCTTGACATTGATTATCACGAAAGATATCAGAGACCCTCATCTGACCAAGCTAGTACATAATTAGGGGTTATACTGGCATTTAAAGTCTATAGCTAACCAGGTGTGGTAGCGCACACCTATAATCCCAGTACTCAGGAGGCTGAGGCAGGGGGATTGCCATGATTTTGAGGCCAGCTTGGGCTACATAGTGAGTTCAAGGTCAGCCTGAACTACATAGTGAGACTCTGCCTCAAAAAAAATTTTTTAAAAGTCTATAGCTAATATTGAGGTGAATCTATAGATAAATTAGGGAGAATAAATGTTTTGATATTTGTCCAATTCACATATGTAGTTTCTTTCCACTTATTTAGGTGTATTTAAGTACTTTTGATCAGTTTTTATAGTTTTTAGGATAAAGATAATGTATTTTGGTAGATTTATACAGTAATGTTACTTTAAGCTTTTTTGTGATGTTGTAACTTGTGCCTTTACAATTTTACTTTTGAATTGTTCTTTGCTTGTATATAGGCTAACACTGGATTTCTGTATATGACTTTGTGACCTTGTACCATGACCTTGTTAAACCTGCTTGTCTGTTCTGTGGATTTTTATGTAGATTCTTTGTAAATAAAAAAAAATAAAAAAGATAAAAGTCTATAGCTATAATCTATAAAAGGCATTCTGTTGCACTATATTTATACTAAAATCTAAAAATAAGAAAGAAAAGGTAATGAATTAGAGTCCCTGTTCAGAGCCTAAGGGAATGTGATTTAAAGTTTAAATAATGAATTTTCCGTGCTACAAGTCAGAACTGTTGATCACCATAAACACTGACTCTTTTATGTATAGAATCCTTTTAGTGATATTCTAGTTTTGTAGTCTCAAGAAATAACTGCAAGGTCTTTTTCATGATACTTTCACCTCTTAAAGCAAAAAGAACTTTTAACCAGTTCATTTAAGTAAGTCTCAAGCTGTCCTGTGGGTATCCTCCTTTTCTCTTCAACACATTCCCAGTAAACAGTATGTCCAAAGCAATACGTTAAATATATGTTAAAGTTTTAGTGTCTTGAAAAACTGTTTGTACTGGGTATGCTGTGTTCCCCCAAGTCCTCGTATACTTTTGATGGGGCTAAGTCCAGCGCTTGCTTGTGTTTGGTTTGTTGTCTAGCACCGGGATTGGCAATGTGAGTGCTGTACCTACCAAGGGGTGGAGCCAACATACAGTGTAAATGAGGTGGGTCTTCCTCTTGCTTCCGCCTTCTCTCTCGCCAGCGCGCCTTGCTGCTTGTGGCCGCCAAGAATGGCAGCCCCGCTGTGCTGCCTTGGAGCCAGCTAAGTATGGACTGAAACTCCCGAAAAACTGTAAGAAATAAACCTTTCCTTCCCTAATTTTGGGCATCAGGTATTTTTGTCCCGGCAACGAGCAAAAAGTAACTAAGACACTATTCAAAGGAAGAAATTTTTTTAATTGTACTTTTTCAGAGATGACATATTTTAATGTATTGATAAGAATTACACAAGTTGCCAGTTCTCACTAGAGAAGGGCAAGGAGACAGAGGATGACCTAAAGTACTGGAAATGAGTGGGAAAGGATAAACCTGAGTTCTAAAACCATTTTAACCCTAGATTATGCTATTATCCCTTTAGCTTTGCTTGGCTTCAACGTCCTCACTAGAAAAACGAAAATAGAAAAACTAGATGGGGATATATTGATGTCTCCATTTATTAAATGACTGTATTGAGTATCTATTATGTGTCACACATTATGCTAGATGCTTGGAACAGGCTGCATTACTGAACAAAAGTGAACACCATTCTTTTTCCCTTGCGGAGCTTATATTTGTCAACATGACTCAAATAATCACTCATCAAATAGCCAAAGTACTTCTTAGGACTTTTCAATTTTTAAATTCATACAAACATAATAATAGTTTATAGAACATAAATCTTAACATATGTATTTGAGAGATCCGACAAATCTCATTTATTTCCTAAAGTTATTTTTCCCTGGACTGTTAGCCGTGGATATTGCAGACTACTTATGACAGTTTTCAATCTGTCAGTGACATAATGCGTTGTTCCAGTTCATTACTGTAAAAATAGTTACTGTGCATAATTATGCATAATTTCAGGTAATAGTTCAGTCTTCATTTCCATCTCATTCTTAACACTGTCTTTCTTTTCCTAGCCAGGAAGGATAGAATAATTATTAAGAGTATTATCCTAAAGTCTATAATAACAATTTTAATGTTAATGTTTCTTCAAATTAAATTTAAAGTTTCAAAGATAAGAGCTGAGATGAAGTGGAAAGGGGGGGAAGAGAGCTCATTTTCATAGCTGTAACAAAATATCACTTGAGTGCCCTTTTCTTCAGATTTAAATTTTACTAATAGAACATTTACAGAGAAAGATGTAAAAATGAGAAAAATGAGACGTAGTGATTCACTAAATCATTAATAACCCAGGGCTAACAGACTTTTAAATTGCTTATTTCATTAAATTTTTTCTTTGACATTTGATCTCTAGATTGCTTCATATACCTCAGAGTTATATTGTCACATCTTCTCTGGAATTTTATTTTCATCTGTAAAAACTATTCTACATAGATGTCTTTAAATTGTGTTAAATGTTTAAGGAGGAGACTTTTTGGAGATCCACCAAAAGCCCTATTTAGAATATTGTTGCTAATAAGTATTCTGCTTCAGGTTGAGATTTCATGGAAAGATATTTGTACAAGTTGTTGCTGAAGTAACCTCTCCTCAGGCCTGCTGAAAGTGGAGGTGTTTGGTATAGCAGACAGCAATCTTACGTCAGAGTGTAGCTTATACATACTGGTAGACTGCCCAGTTTGATATTTGGAATTGTTTTTCATTAGGTTGGGCAAGAGATTCTGGTAATCTCCAGTCAATACAGCTTCTTGCTTCTTGTCACAACCAAAAGACTGCTTTGACATGGAAGAAGTTAAGCAGATGTTTAGGTTGGTAGTGACTTTTTTCCAAATCTTAAGTTTCATCTGGGTTTTACTGTTGTAAAAGTTCTGTACAAACTGTTCTTTGCTGGTACTTCTGTAAAGCTAATAAATATTTGCTTTTGATTTCTCTTAGGAGTTCTATTATTTTGCAGGAAGGGATCATTAAGGCCAAATTCTTGACTTAGATGTTTTTTTCTTTTTTTATGACTTTCAATAGGAATTACATGAGAAAAAAGTTTCAACAATTTATTGTATGGGGTGTTTAGAATTATGCATCTGGGAATAAGTTTTCTGATCCTAAACTCTTCTAAACCCCTGACAAATATTTAAGTAAAAGTGGCTAGGCTAGTGGTTAATTGGACATTTCAAATTTGCCGTTGGGCAGCTAACTCAGTAAAGAAGTGCAAGAGTGTCCATTCTTCTCAATACTTCTCTGATGGTTAGAGAACAAATTTAATAAAAAGATGACTAAGCAAAAGTGATCCAGATGTACCTAGAGGGAAAGTATCATCATCAGAAGAAACAGGATTGAAGTCGGAGTAAAGAATGGAGAAGGGTTGAATGTGAAGGTGTGTATAGCTTGAAAATATCAGGTAGGTGAGATGATACTGTTCTTCTTAGCCAAATGACATCTCTACCTCACAACACACTCAGAGATTGAGCACCTGTACTGAACAGATCACTTTTTTGAAGAGCTAATCTTACTACACAGAAGTTCTGAGTGGAAGATGAAGGTCAGCTGTATATAGCATAATCAAAAACTAGAGCTGAAGTCATGTTAATGCCTTGTATTTGTATGTGGGGTCCTGAGTTGCAACACTGATTTGTAAACACTTCAATAAAAGTGATGAATAATGATGTCATCAAAGTACTCATAGTTTTTTTTTTTTGAGCTTCTAAGTTATTCCAGATTTTATATAATATTTAAATCTGGAGTAACTATTCTGAAAGTATTTAAGGCACACCTGTTTGGGGCTCTTAACCTATCTGCTGTTTTGAAATTTGGATAAACTCTTTGATATTTCTAAAAAAAGTGCACAACATATACATAGAGTTTTGCATACAATTCCAAGGAATTCATGAACTTTGTGATATTCATATGTTGACCTTAAATTAAGAATTTAAGGTGTAGAGCATATTGTGTTGATAGTGGAATACAGTTTTCCTTTCCAAGTGACTTTGTAGTCAGCCACATTATGTCATAATGCACATTGCTTTCAGATTTGGGGAGGGGGAGTGTTAGAATTTTATAACTTTTCCATTGCAACAGGATTCAGCATCCTATTTTAATTCACAAAGTTGTCATATTCCTTATCCTTTTATGAGGGTAGGAGAAGTAGTTGCTATCTTGTAATTTTCTTTCTTCTCCAAAGTAACTGAAGATTTTATGTGGCCTTTGTGTCAGAACTACTCAGTGTGTGTAGGATGAGGCTGATAAACCACAACCTGTGAAGACAGACTGGGGAAATCCACCGGAAAGAGGCTTTAGAAGGAACTGAATATTAGTTGTGGGTAACCAGGCCCAGAGAGAGCAGTGAATTACATAAACACAAATGAATATGTCTGCATTTTGATGACCCCACACCCTACTTTTAGGCACTTAATCACTGTTTCCTCTATGTCTCTTTAACTGTATTATACCTCTATTATAATTCCTATCACTGATCTGGGATTATATGTTTAATTAGTCTGTCTCTGTTACTAGACCATGAGGAGTTCCAAGGCAGAGTCCATGATTTATTTATCTCTGTACTTCAATCCACTGTCTGGGTTAACAGTATTAAAAATGCAGACTTTGGAGTCAGAGGTGTACATTGAAATTTATGCTCCATATAAATGTGTAGGAGCACTTCACCAAGATATTTAGCTTGCCTGACTCTCTCTCTCTCTCTCTCTCTCTCTCTCTTTCTCTGTCTCTTTCTCACTCTCCCTCCTTGTCTTGGTTACTATTCCCTTGTTGCTGAGACAAAACACCTGACACACAAAATTAGGGAAGGAAAGGTTTATTTAGCTTACAGTTTTTGGAGGTTTCAGTCCACAATCCACTGGCTCCAAGGCAGGGTGGCATGGCACAGGAACAACACTTCAACGCAGCAGCCGGGCAAAAGCAGCCAGAGTAAAAGGGGGGCCAGGTAACTGTGCTCTACACCCCAGGATGTAGAGCTGCTGAGTTACTTAATTAAGCTGCTAGACTTCTTAAGTTGACACAGTGTATAAACCATAGCACTTCTGTTTTCCTCCTCCATCTCTTTTTTTTTTTTTTTTTTTGCGGCACCAGGGATTGAACTCACAACCTCGCGCCTGCCAGGGCAGGCGCTTAAGGGACTGAGCCAAACTCCCGGCCCTGGTTTTTTGAGGCAGGGTCGCACTATGTAGCTCAGGCCGGCCTTGTGCTCGCATTGTAGCCCAAGCTGGCCTCGAACTCACAACGCTCCTCCTACCTCAGCGTCCCGAGTGCTGGGATTAAAGGCGTGCGCCACCACGCCCGGCTTCCATCTCTTTTTCTTTCTGCTTGATGTCTCAATTTCCTTACATCTAGTAGTATCGTACTAATAAAATTTATTGGTTTACTGTAGATAACAAATGAAATAAGGCTTTGCATACTGATAGTCACTAAGTAACTCAATAATTCGTATCTGTTATCATTATATGTATTAGTATTAATATTGATCAAGTGAAAAATGTCTCCTTAATGTTTCTTTGTTCACCTTCTTGGACAAAGCCTTTTTGTTTTTTTTTTTTGCAGCACCTGGGATTGAACTCACAGCCTCACACCTGCCAGACAGGTGCTTAAGCCACTGAGCCAAACTCCCAGCCCTAGTTTTTTTAAGGCAGGGTCTCACTATGTAGCTCAGGCCGGCCTTGCGCTTGCGTTGTAGCCCAAACCAGCCTCAAACTCACAATGCTCCTCCTACCTCAGCCTTTGGAGTGCTGGGATTAAAGGTGTGCGCCACCATGCCAGGCTGGACAAAGCCTTTTTAGTTTAAACTACTAAAGACATACTTTTCCTACATCTTTCTTTGTCCTTTCTATCCCCTTGCTATATTAATGTCTGTCCTTTGCAACCTGGTAATTAATATCTTCCTCATCTGAATTTATTTTTCTCAATGGTAATTATTGGTTGCCATTTGTATTTTATGAATTTATTATGTAGAATGTGAACTTCATAAAGACATGACTTTGGTTATTTTGTGTTCATTGCTGTGTCCTCAATTCTTTGAGCAAAGCCTCGTGGAACATTTTCAACAGATATTTTTTGAGTGAATGGTTGTGTATACACCTGTCTTGGTTACTTTTATGTTTCTCTCATTGCTGGGAAAAAATACCTGACACCCAAAATGAAGGAAGGAAAGGTTTATTTAGCTTACGGTTTTTGGAGGTTTCAGTCCATAATCAGCTGGTTCCAAGGCAGGGTGGCATGATACTGGGGCAACACTTGAAGGCAGCAGCTAGAGCAAAAAAGGTGAACAAGTCTCTTCTCTTCCCTTATAGTGTATGCAGGCCACCCCCACCCCCACAATCCCCAGGGCAAATGTAACATTCACAAAATCTCCTTGCCCTCCCTTTCATAGGTTGAGGATATTTACAAAATAAGAACCCTGGTTCCCTGCTGAGTCTCTCAGTTAAACTTCTAAACTTCTCAAATTGACACAGTGTGTCAACCATAGCAATCCAACCCTTCTTAACTTAGCAACTAGACACATTGGTTTAAACTAGATTCCAGGGACTTCCTCCAAGATGGCCACCCAGATGACACCGTGACCGGGAGGCTCCCTGAATATACCATCAAAATGCCGGAATATAAACTAATATAATAACAGAGAGAAGGAAAAAAGAGGGAGATGGGTCCTCTGGACCCAAGAAGAATCTAAAACGAGAACTGTAGCCCACGGAAAGAGTAAAAGAATGAAATAAACAA
>RJWM01009512.1:0-67740 GCA_004363535.1 Dasyprocta punctata
GTGAAAGGAAAGATCTCTTAAAAATAACAAGGAACCTGGAAGTAACAATATAACAGCTGCAACACAACCCAAAGAAACATAACTTAAGAATAAAAGGTGTGAGTGAAAAGCAGGGGTCAGTACAAATGAAATTAAAATCCTATTTACAGAAATAATTTTAGAAAACTTCCCAAGCATGGGAAAAGGAAGTGAGTTTCAGATAAGTGAAACGTATAGAACTCCAGCTAACCATAACCAAAATAAATCTACACCCAGACATATAGTAATCAAGATCCCAGAAATTCAACACAAGAACAGAATATTAAAAGCTGTGAGAGAAAAGAAACAGATCACCTACAAAGGAAAACCCATCAGAATCACAACAGACTTCTCAACACAAACCATCAGGTCAAGAAGAACTTGGAGTGAAGTATTTCAAGCCCTGAAAGAAAACAGCTTCCAACCCAGATTGATGCACCCTGCAAAACCATCTTTTAAAATTAACAGAGAAACAAGATACTCCCATGACAAAGAACAACTGAAGGAATTTATGACCACCAAGCCAACCCTACAAAGAATACTGAAGGACGTTTTAGAGAGAGAGAATAAAAGACCACAGCTCCAGAACAGTGGCAGAGGGATATCGCCGAGTGGGGCACACAATTGAATAGAGGAAAGGTGGGCAGTCAATGGCAGAAAAGTGGCATGATGGAGACGAGGCAGTGCATGTTGGCCTTAACCATTAATGTAGATGGCCTCGATCCACCAATGGAGAGAAACCCAGGCAGAGTGGGTCAGGAGACAGGATCCACCAATATGCTTTATACAAGAAACACATTAAACTCGAAAGGGGGTTCATAGACTGAAAGTCAAAGGAGAGAGAACAATGCTGTATGTAACAGGGAATAAGAAAGAAGTTGGGGTAACTTGCCCATTAGCTACATAGTGGACAAGAAAGATACGGCATTTTTATCCAATGGAAAGCTACTCAGCTATAAAGAAAAATAACCTCAAACCTCTTGTAGGTAAATGGATACAGTTTAAGATCATGTTCGTGGATGAAATGGCCCAGAGCCACATGGGTGAGTATCATGTTATCTCCCTAGTACAAAAAACTAAAGGAGTTAGTAGGATTCAAAATACACAATACATATTGTAAAAATGAAAGGGGAGGAAGTGTCTGAAAAGGGCAGGCAGTGGCCACTGTTAATCTATCATCAGGATTTGAGTCCTGTATTGTTTTCATTGAACTGTTTAGTTTAGTCTTATTCTATTTCAGTTTGCCTAACTTTATTATATTTGATGGCATAGACAGGTATTTCAAAGATAACAAAACCCATTATGGTAGCCATTATTGATATCTGATCACCTTGTTTTGAAGCCTTATATTGCTTTCATAGTTTTGTTTTGAGTGATTTTATCCTATTCTGGTTTGTTTGATTGTATTATGACTGATGATATAAGCAACTGCTTAAAAGATAACATGAAGCATTATAGTAATCAATGTTGTTTTACTATGTATTGCTTCCATTGTTTGTTTTTCATTGCTTTTAATCTGTACTATTTTGTTTGATTGTATTGTGCCTGATGGTATGGGCAGTTATTTTGAAGATAACAAGAGGTATTTTAAGCGGAAAAGAGGAAAGAAGAAAGGGATAAGGAAAAAGACATAAATTTGTATATAGGTATATATAAGATAGTTAAAATGACTATACTACTAAATGCATTAGTTATTGAAAAAGAACAGTTAATACTCATATGATTAGATCAATTTTACATGTCTATATCTGTTATTCTAAACAACCCCTTTGAAGGTAACGATATGAAATATTACAACCACTGTGAAATTCCAATCATCTCACTTTGTAAACCTGTAATGTTATTGTATTGGATTTGTTGTTGTTGTTCATTTGTCTCTTTTGCTTTTTGTTTTCTGTGTCCATTTTCTCTTAAATAAAAAAGTAAAATAAATAAATAAATAAATAACCCCCGATCCCTTGTTAGGAAATGAGACAGTTAATAGAGCTAGACTCAGAACCCAGTGCAAACTCCTAGCTGTGAGCCCCTGTAAAAATCAGAATGAAAGTTAAACACTTCCAGCATACAGGGGCACAGTGTAAACATTTTCATTCCAAAAGAGAAACATAGGGGAGTAGAACAGAATGAAATCAAAACCTAGCAGGACAAACATTAAAATCCTATAGTTCTGTGTTGAGCACCCTGGGCAAGTTGGAGTGAGATGTAAACTCCAAAGGGTGGCCCTACCCCTGCAGCATGGCCACTTGTAGTCCTCATAGCCTCTCTTTTAGGGTGACTCCGCTCTTTACTTGTGACTTTTCTCAACTGACATTCCACATTCTTGGCATCTCCAACTTCCTAGAGTCTCCTCTCCACTTTCGGCTTCATTTGCATAACTTTATATATTGCCCCTCAGAGGAATGTTGCTTGGCTTCTGAGGTCTTCCTCTGAAATTCAGCTACAAGCTTGTCTGACCCTGCAACTCTTGCATTCTGAATTCCTGTAAAATCAGCACCTCATGGATGATGCCAGAGTCAGCTGCCAGCTCAAGCAGTAGCTGGCCCCCTTGTCTCAGAATGCCTGATGTCAAACTTCAGACTTAAGGAAATTCTTTACTGAACGAACTGGGCTTTCTTCTCAAAGTGAACCCTTTCACTTTTGCACCTTTGAGCCAGCAAAGGGTGAGGTCTTGCTGATTTCTGAGATGCGCTCAAGCCATCTTTTCTGTTGTCCTAATGCAAAGTACTTGGCTTCTTTTTAAAACTAATCTTTTTTAGCAACCATGATTGCCATGGCCCCAAATTTGCAATTGCTTCCTTTCTGATGAAACCGTAAACCTTTTACATTTGCTTTTTGCTTCTGATTGTCACTGAGGATCTGGATAAAAGCAGCCAGGAGTACTCATATCACAGCCTGAACATTAGGTTGCTTTGAAATTTCCTCAGCTACGTTAATTAGTCTGCCATCTTTAATCTCAATCTCTCACGAAAGCCTCAGGACACAGACAAAATGTAGACAAATTTTCTGCCAGAGCATAACATACATGGCCTCTAGTCCAGCTGCCAATTGAGTCCTTGTTCTGAACTGAAACTTGCTGTACCTGGCTTTTATTGACTGTACCTTTTTGAACATTCTGGTCTTCTAAGCACTGATCAGAATTTTCCATCTAGCTCAGTTTATAGCATTCTTGGGCTACTCTAGCTAGCCTATCCAAAACTGTTCCAAATTTTTCCTGCAAACTACTTCCAAAGGCTTTTGAACCACACGATTGGATACAGTCACAGCAATGATCCTACTCTCCATTCCAAAATCTGTTTTATTTACTTTCCTTTCTGTGGACACAGTATCCAACACCCACACCTTAAAGGAGGAGAAGTTCATTTTGGTTCACACTTTCGCTTCATGGTTGGTTGGCTCCGAGGCAGAAAGGGGATGGCAGAGGAAAAGATGCTTATCTCATGGTAGCCAGGAAGCAGAGAGAGAAGGGAGGAGCCATGGATTTGATGCATCCTTCCAATTTACACCCCCAGTTACCCACTTCCTTACAGCACATTTTGCTACTGAACTAATCAGTGGGGGAAGCCCCTGGGGAGTATATGCCCTGAGATCCAATCGCATTCTGCACACTTAGGCTTTTGGGAACATAGGAGATCTAAACCATGACAGCAGCTTGTGTTGGGTGAGTCTTGTGCGGGAGAAAGTTTCTTATGCTTTAGCAGTCAGATTTATCTTGGCTTCGAGAGAGACTACATTCACCTAACTTTTGTTACATCTAGCCAGCCTATGATTGGCAGTAGTTGTTATTAGTATCTCACTGTCCCTCACTCATAGGAGAAAGCAGTGTGTATTGTGTTTGGACTCTTGGCAGAGTCAGGCATCCCCTGGGGGTCTTGGACCTTACTCCTTGTGGATAAGGGGGAACTGCATTTGGTTTTTCTGTGCCTCCAGCTCTAATGAGTTAAAGCAAGGTTAGGTTTTTATAATTTATCTGACTTTTTCTTGATTTCAGGGCGGAGCAGGGCTCCTCTATGCTCTCTACATCCTAGGCAATAGAATCCTATGAGTTCTTTCTTATCTTTAATTTTATAAACTGGAATATAGTTTCCATATTTAAATAGGTAAAGCGTTCAAACATTTTGTGTTGTGTTTCAAAAGTGGTTGAAGATGTATGCAAAGTAAAAGATGAAACCCCTTTTTTCTTTGCCTCCCATTCTTAAGATGAACACCGTGAAGAATTTGGAGTTTATTTATTCTTCTAGAGTTCTTACAATCATATTACAGACCTAGTACATGAATAAGAATCCTATGCTAATATGTTTTACGACTTAAAATTGTACTTAATAATAATATCATTATGACCACTTTCTCTAAATCATTACATACTGATGTATCTGTATTTCCATCAGCTGGGAAATCATTTATACACATACCAATCAATTATTAGCTAAATAATACGCACTTACAGCTGAATATTAATGCCTAGAAAATAAAATAGTTTAACATTGAGATGATCTTTATGGTCTGAAGACTAAAAATGAATTTAGACAGTATTTGTAAGTCTATAAATTTTTGTGTATTAAATTAAGTTACTGGGATCCTGGGCTTCTCCGCATAACCACAGTGAAACAATCTCAGCCAGTCCTAAAGAGGCATTTGTTACGTACGGAGAGACCTTCCACTGGAATAATCCAAATAAGGCAGGTGCTCAAGCTTTAACCCAGGCAAATCATTTCTTTAATCTACTCCTTTGTTCATAAACTCCCTTCAGAGTCCTCTGTTGGAGCCTTGAACCTTGTTTGGTTTGTTGCTGATTCATGAATTGCTGTTTGCTCAAATCAGCTGTTTAAAAGTTTAATGTGCCTCAGTTTATCATTTAAAGTACTAATAATGCTTCCTGTAACACAGGGTCAGCGAAGCTTTCCTGTAAAGGGCTTCGTCACAAACACATTATGGTTTGAAGGGCTGGGTACAGTCAGTGGTGCATTGTCTTATTTGTTTTTGATTGTTTGTGTTTCATAGTCTTTCAGAAATATACCTGGCTAACTTGTGGGCCATCCAGAAATACGGCATGGACTAGATTTGACCTGGGGTTGTGGTCTGAGCTAGGGTCCCTGTTCCAGTGTGCTAGGTGTGCTTTGTTCCCCAGCACTCTCTCCACTCTGCCATGCCCTCAGCCACCTCCCCAGTTCACCACTCTTAGTATATATTCATCCTTGAAAGTATAAGTTCTGAGCCAGGAGTGATGGCACACACCTGTAATCCCAGCACTCTGGGAGGCTGAGGCAGGAGGATCACAAATTTGAGCCCAGCTACTACAACTTAATGACTTAGTGAGGTCCCATGTCAATATTAAAAATTAAAAAAGGTCTGGGGATGTAGCTCAGTGCAAAGCTCCTAAGCTTAGGCCCCAGTATGTTTAAAAAACAAAAAAGGAAAGTACAAGCAGCTCTGGAATTCAGGTCAGGTCTCAGCCCTCCCACTCAGCAGTGACCTTTGGAAGGCAGCTGTGCTAACCACTGTTCCACCAGTACCGCTCTGCAGTGGCCTTTGTCTGCAGACTAACTTCTCGGCCCTTCAACTTGACCATCCTAAAAGAACCATGCTTTTATTCACTAAGAATTTTATTTTGTTTTTGCAGTACTGGCGATTGAACCCAGGACCTTCTCCCTAAGCTATATTTCCACCCCCTTTTTTTATTTTGAGACAGAATCTCACTAAATTGTCCAAGCTGAGCTCAAACTTGCAGTGCTCCTGTCTCAGCCTCCTAGAGTGCAGGGATTGCAAGCATTTGCCACCACGCCATCTATCAAGAATATTCCTAATAACCTATTACATTCATTGCTCAGCATCAGTGGAAAACTGGTTCCATGACCACTTGCAAATACAAAATTCCAGGGATGCTCAAGTTCTTTATATAGAATGGCTTAGTATCTGCATAGAATTTTCATGCATCCTCCTGTGTACCATCTCTGTATTTAAACCGTCTCTAAATTACTTATAATAACGAATACAGAGAGAATACTCTGTAAGCAGTTGTACCCTTTAGGGAATAGTGACAAGAAAAAAGTCTGCACATGCTCAATTCAGACTTCTTTCCCAGTGCGGGGACTGAACCCAGGGCTTTGCACATTCTTCGTCAGTGCTCTCTGCCACTGAGCTACATGCCAGCCCCTGAGGATTCTTGGTGCGTGGTCGGTTGACTCCATGGATGGGAAATCAGACTATTGAGGGCCCCAGCCTGGGAAAACAATCTTCAGATGAAACTTCCATGGCAGAGTATCTCCCCAGGCCGCCCATACAGCTTCTTCTTGGTGAGTTTTGATTCTGTGAGATCTGTTTGATTCCTGGGTGAAGCTCCGTTTTCCCCGCCATTGTCCTTCATATGTCTTTTAATTGAAGGAGAAGCTGTTGCTTGCTTGACCCTTCTGAATTTGTTTCCTCCAGGTTTAAGACTGAGTCGGATGAACTCATGCTGGGAGGGTGTGTCCAAGTAGCTCACCTACACAGAAAGGGTCAAAGCTGAAAAGGTACAACAGAGAAAAAACTTCCTGTGAGTATAGGAAACGTATTCAGAAACGAGAAAAAGGCTTATACTCCATGGGAACACCTAAGAGGAGAGGGCCAGAGGGAGAAATTTAAGTAAGCTACTTGGGTTCCAAGTCCATTGGTTTTGGAAGTTGCTGAATTGCAGTCTTTATTTTTTTGCGACACCGGGGATCGAACTCAACCTCGCGCCTGCCAGACAGGCGCTTAAGCCACTGAGCCAAACTCCCGCCCCTAGTTTTTTGAGTCAGGGTTGCACTATGTAGCTCAGGCCGGCCTTGTGCTCGTGTTGTAGCCCAAGCCGGCCTCGAACTCACAACGCTCCTCCTACCTCAGCCTCCTGAGTGCTGGGATTAAACGCATGTGCCACCACGCCCGGCTTGAATTGCAGTCTTACAGAATATAAAAGATAAACTTTGTTATAGAAATCTGAACATGAGTCAGGCAAGGTGTAATTCCAGCGGTCTAGGAGGCTGAGGCAGGAGGATGGTAAGCTGGAGCTCATCCTGGGCAACTTGGTGAGACCTTGTCTGAAAATAAAAAATGGACTGCAGTCGTAACTCAATCAGCGCAAAGCCTCTGGCTTCTACTCTCATCCCCACTGAAGGAAGGGAAGGAATCTCGGCATACCTGGGAGGCAAGCACAGCCCGGGGAGGGTGCAGGCCTTTGAGCAGGCCCTTGGGGCAGTTTTTATCTGAGGCAGGGCGCGTGTCTGTCCCCACCCCCTCGTGCCTCCTGGTTCTGGACTTTGCCTGTGTCTGACACGAGGGACTTTGTCTTGATTCCAGCACTCAAAGGCTGACTACGCAAGGCAAAGCAGGCCGTCCAGAGCTGCGCTGTGTGCAGAGGGCTCGGAGCCGGGGCTGAGCATCGGGGTGTCACCCGCTGCAGGTCCCCAAGTGTGCCGAGGTTTCAGAAGCACGTTGCGATGGAAGCCACTTCAGGGAAGATGGCTCATTTGGCTTCGCTGTGCTCATGGCTGTGGATGTGGTGAAGAGGGGGCGAGTCTCAGTTCAAGTCTGGGTAGTGGCTGTGAGGGCGGGGGAGGTGGTGATGGAAAGAGAGCCCAGGCGGCTATGGAGGCGTTGCGTCTCGCAGGGCGCGAGGTTCCCCTCCTGAGGAGCTGGGATTCCCCTTGGGCTGGGTGCGCTTCATGCGTGCCCACAGGGCCGTCTGGAAACAGGCGGTTTCTCTGTTTCTACTTGCGAAGAGAGAAGGCATTCTTTTTTTCTTCTGGTTGCAGCCCTTACTTTTCTGATGGTTCCTTCTTGCCTTACCCTGACAGTGCGTTTGCAGAACTGGGCCGAAGGCCGTATTTCTTGTTTCTGTGTATCTCATTTTTATTTATTTGCTTATTTTGTGGCATGTGCAGCTTCAAAGATATAGTGCGAGGAAGGCTCGAGATGTATTACGTTGGAGAGACAGGCAAGTTTTTCTCTTCCTCTGTAATTAAGGTGCACAGTCATGCACTGCGTAACAACATTTCAGTCAACAGTGGGTTGCGTATTCTAAGATGGTAGTACCCATCAGATTATAAAGAGTTGAAAAATTCCTGTTGGCTAGTGGTGTAGCTGTCCTGACGTTGTCAGTATGGTTTGTTACGTGTTTGTTACATGTTCATTATGTGTGTTAGCATATAGTTCTTTATGTGATACAGTATAAACACGCCTCCTAATTGTCAGTCATAAAAAGTATAACACATTATGTACAGTATGTAAATCTTAATAATAAATGGCTGTGGGACTATTTTACTTATTTACTGTCCTATACTTTTTGTCATTATTTTAGAGTATATGCATAAAAAAGCTTACTGAAAACAGTATACGTGTGGGACTAGCAGCAGCCTCACCCATGTCCTGTTGATTCTGGTTTTATCTGGTTGACCGCAGGCCTTGTGCTCTACCCCCGAGCTGCCCCCGTCCCCTGGCACGGGGGACCCCAGCCCGTAGGTGTGGAAGAGCACTCTAGGATGCTCGCACGACCATGGAGTCACCTAGCGGTGCAGTTCTGGTTATCCCATGGTTAAATAGATTTGAGGACGTGATTAACCAAGACCAACAAATGTAATCAGGCCGAAAGCACGGCCTGGAAGAGGAGGACCCCTCAGTGTTCAGTCTGGTCGCAGGCAGGGGCGAAGGCCATGCCGCCAGCTCTGGGAGTGTTGGGCATCGTCATCGGCCTCCCAGGCCCCACAGCCACGAAGGAGGCTGCGCCCCGGAACTCTTGGGGCCTGCAAGATCAGGGAGGGAGCAGTCCGCTGGCCTGTCCTCTCTGGCCTCTGCCTGCGGGGGTGGAGGTGTAGCTCCACGTGCTGGGCCCAGTGTCAGAAGGCAGCAAGCTTTGATCTCAGCCGGAAAACCTGGCTTGCAGTCAGCAGCGGTCTGAATTTTTACTTGATGTTGGCGTTTTTCCCTTCACACAAACTGCAAATGGTATATATTAAACGTTTTTAAGAGTTAAATGTTGTCTTTTTGTAGGCACAGATAAAGATTTTCCAAATGGAACCCCAGTTACACATGAAATAACCTCAAAAATCAACATGGGATCATGTCAAGTTTTAAAACTTCTGTATAATGAAGGAAGCAGTCAACAGACTGAAGAGACGAACTACAGAATGGGAAATTTTTTGCTACCATTCCATTGACAGATGACTATTAGAGTATACAAAAAACTCAGAAAATTAGACCTGCAAAACAAAATTAAAATAAAAAACAGGTGACTGAAATGAATGGACACTGCTTAGAAGTACAAGTGCTTAATAAATACATGACAGAATGCTCAACGTCACCCGCCATCATAGAACTGCAGATCAGAATAGCACTGAGATTCCGTCTCACCCAGAAAGAATGACCACCACAAGAAATCAAGCAGGGTGCTGGGGAGGCTGCAGGGCGAAGGCCCTCGTGTCCTGTGTCAGGGTGTGAACCAGGACGGCCACTGTGGAGAGCAGAGCCCAGGTGTCTCAGGAAACTAAAACTAGAAGACCTGGCTGTCCCCCTCCTAGGCATCTTCCCGAGAGAGTTAAAGTCACCCCACAGCAGGGATACGTGCACACCCGTGTCTGTACCGGCGCAACTCGTAATAGCTAACTCTTAGAAGCAGCCTTGTGCCCCTCTGCAGAAGAACAGGTAAAGAAAAGGTGGTGTTTATACTCAGTGAAACACTGCTGTGTCCTAAGAGAGGAAACACCTGAATCATTTGTAGGAAAGTGGAAGAGTCTTGAGACCGTAATGTTGACTAAGTGAAATAAATTAGACCACACAAACTTAAATATTGCATCATTTCTCTTACTATAGTATAAATAATTAAAAGAGCAAAACAAAAGACAGTCAGTAGGGAAAAGAGCCAGGCCCTTGGTGAATGGAGATCAGAAGCGTTGAGAGAGGAGAGGCAGGGGGAATAAAGAGAACCAGGCTGTGTCATGCACAGGGACTACTCTCCACACGGGATGCAGTCATCGTGTACTACAGACGTGTGCGCATAAAAATGAAACAGAGTTAATGGTGTCTTTTCTGTTCATGTCTTCAAGTCTGGAGGTGGGGACCTGGCTCTTGTGACCAAGTGAGGCTCTTGGCACAGGGCAGCGGGGAGCCCTGGGGAGGTGACCTGGGGTTGCTGAGGGGAGGCCGGGGTCTCGGCCGCAGCTCCGTGTTCCTGGGACCGAGCGGCCAGTGTCCTTCGAGGATGCTTTAGTGCACATACTAGCCCTGTAAGAAGTGTGAATCAGCAACACGGTGCTAACAGAGCTCAGGGGCCTGATTCGATTAACCCACTACGCATTATTCCATGTTTACATACTTCTTTCATGAATCCTTTCACATATAATTTTTATACTTTAACCATGATGTGTCTTTGTCAGTTTCGTGTACTCCTTGTTTTACCTACCATGTAACGGCTTCTGATGAAGAGAGTGGACGTCCCCCGAGTCCCCTGGTCTATACAGACGGTCATTTCGTCTCTTCATCGATGTCCTCGGTGCTGCGCGTCACACCGCAGGTGTGCGTCATTCTTCCATGTTTCGAATTTCTGGCATTTCATTTTGTTCTGTGGTACTGGGGATTGAACCCAGGGACTGTGCACTGAGTGTATCCCCAGCCCTTTATTATTTTTTAAAATTTTGTGGCAGGGTCTCCCTAAGTTGTATAGGCTGGGCTCGAACTTGTGAGCCTCCTGCCTCAGTCTCTCAGGGTGCTGGAATTGCAGGGGTGCACCACCACATCCGGCCCCACGTACCTGTTTGGAAAGGCCCCACAAAACTCTTTTTGAAGGGTGAGATGGAGGTTTTATGACAGAAAGGTTGTGTTATTTGTGTAGTCAGCCTAGATCAAAACCTAATTATCCCTTATGCTTTAGAAGTTGTAAGTCATTAAATTAATGCCCATAGTCAAAATAAGCAGGTGTCCAACATAAACATTTTTATTTCTTGTAAAATCTGTTCAATGGAATGCGTAAATAAAAGCTAAGGAAATATTTTGTTCTTATCACTAGTTTAAAACGTAAGCACATTTGGAAGTGGGTGTGGCGAGCATGTTTAATGCTTGGAGACAGCAAATACTTCAGCAACTATACATTTGCTTCTAATTGTTTTTCTCAAAGTGTGTTCATTCTTTGCTGTGGGCGGAGGCTGGCTGCTCCTGACCACGGCGATCTGATCCTGCCTTCTCTACGGAGGGCACCGTGGAACCTGCCTTTGAAGAGTTGTTAGAAGGGTGATGAAGGAGGCCGTGTGGCATTCATCTTAATAACAAATAGGGAGCTGGGGGAGGAACTCGGTGCTGGGCCAGTCCCAGGCCCAGTGTTGGGGTGCGCTGGGCAGCACCCCTCCTGCTGGCCCCAGTCTCTGGGCGGCCCACCACTCACCCCATGGCCTCAGCGCCCTGGGAGTTGTATCTGCTGACTGCACCGCTTTGGCTGTGTTTATTTTCATTTGGAAGTCGGTGTTCAGAGACTCATTGCCTGGTGAATCTGTTTAAGCCTGGGTGGAGGCATCACAAAGCTTCTTTCAAGTCGGTGGCTTCAGCTTTCAGGAGTGGTTGTGCCATGCTAGGCTGGTGCCTGGCAGAGGCCTCTGTCACGCGGGAGCCCTGCCTGTGAGCCAGCACGGTGCTGCACGCGTGGAGGAGGACGTGCATCCAGAACCTTCCCACCAGGGGCTGTGTGTGAGCCGGGAGGGGTGGTGGCACCTGCCTGGTCCTTGCCAGGCAGTGCTGTGTGCACAGTGGGTGTCGCAGGCAGCACGGGGCCCCCGACAGGCCGGTTTCCTTGCACAGCGCCCCGGCCTGCCTTTCCGAGGGGCCCTGCCCTGGTTTGCTCGTGTGCTGCAGGGTCTTCTCCCGGACATGGAGGCTTCCTGGCTTTGCTCGTTGGTTTGTGTAGATGGCCTGTCAGGAAGAGGACTCATCCTGCTCCTAGGGCCCTTCAGGGGTGGGTGGTGCCTGGAGCCTTGGCGTAGCAAGCCAGGCAATGCAGAGGGTCTCGCCTGTGTCCCCAGGGCTCCTGAGGGACGCGTGGCCCTGTTTCATCCATACTAGGAGCCGCTACTGGTGGCAGCTACAGTGCGTCCACCCCTTTCCACGGGCTAGAGTGTAGTGTAGTGTGCTGTGAATCAGCAAGTGGGTCCTTGTTATTTATTCTGTACCTGTCCCCGCCCCACAGTTGACACCTGTGCTTCTCAGGAGCACTTTTGATTGTAGTATTTATTGCTGCTGTTCCCTTTGTTACTAAAAGAGTACATGGCATGTGCCAGGAGCGTAGTCATTTTTCGATGGCTGAGTGGATTATCCACTCACAGAGAGGAGGCTTGAGGTCCGTCTAACAGCCTGCAGGTGGGGCGCGGCGGGGACAGAGCCTAGGCCCAGGTCACGTGGACTCCAGTGTGGAGCTCCATCCTTCTCCCTGGCCCTGCTTTCCCCGCGCCTGGTCTCTGCTCTTTCCCCACCCCAGCCCGTGCAGGCTGCCAGGCAGAACTTGCGAGCTGACTCTGGGTTGAGCACCACTGGAGGACTGGGCCGCTTCCTGCCCTCTGCGCTGCGTGCACTGGAGAGGAGACGTGCCCGGAGCAGCTGGAGAAGGCAGGCAGGGCTTCTGAGGCCGGCGAGGCAGTGCAGGGAGTGCAGCGGTGGTCGAGTTTGCTGAAACAAACAGACCCCAGGCAGGTTACAGGAGAAAAGCACATGGGTTTGTTAAGGGCACGTGTGTGCGGGAGCCACACGAGGCGTGAAAGTCAGAGCAAGTCAGGTGGTCGGAGGGTGTTGAAGCTTTGTGCATGGAGGAGAGGGGGATGAGGGAGGCCTGTGGGCAGTTTCTAGGAGGAATAAGCGGCCTGGGACAGTTCTCCTTGGCTCTGGGAGAGGTGGTGACAAGTTACGGGAAGGTGAGGGTCTGCGCAAATCGAAATCTGCATAGTCTCTGGGGGCTGCTCTCGGAAGAACGGGCCGAAGTTGGCTGAAGCGTCATGACCTCTGGTCTCCTTTTCCCTGTTATTTGATGAGGTCTGAGGGAGAGGACTGAACAGTTGGATTTCTCTTGGAAAAGTTCCTCTGGTCAGATAAGGGAACTTCAGAGAGATCTCCCTGCACTTAAGGGAGAAACAAAGGCAGGTTAGAGAGACCTGGTTTCAGGGGCAGCTCCCAAAACCTCCCAGTTTCCTTTAATTCAAAGTGTTCAGCCTGCCAGAGCGCCGTATTCTGGGATAGTTTTCTGAGGCTCAGCAGTAGCCTTGGGTCTGCGGGAGCCTACTAACAAAATTCCAAAGCCGAGGAGGTGCAGGTGGCCGAAATGAAGCCGGCTCCTCCTTTGCACAGTACAGGAGCTGGGCAGGCGGGCAGAGGTCTCCCCCACGCACCTTTCTGGGCTGCGATATTGGCTGTGAGTGACTCAGGAGAAAGTGTCCCCCTGGGGGCCGGCCGGACCGTAGCTGCCACTGCCCTGAGCATGCCGAGAGAGCCCTACGGCACCCAGGGGGTAGGAACATTTATTCCTTCCCAATATCCTTCTCATTTTTTTCTTCAAGCCAACTCTGGACGTGCTTGATTTGGCTGTGGAAAAATATTGCTAAATGTAGTTACTTACATGAACAGGAATCTTGTGCAGTAATTACGGGTATTGTCAGATATGGGCTCGGCTGGTCTTGGTAAGCCCTTTGATTGCAACACGCACTGAGTTTTTCGTGGGCTTTTTGCTTTATTAATTTGTGACCTGTGGAACATGTGCAGTCCCTGTAACCCAGGCACTGGTGGGGATACCTACGGGGAAGCAGCTCCTCCGTGTCGCTGGGCAGCGCCGGGGCCGGCGGAGGGGCACCGTGGACTTGAGTACCTAGCAGGCACTTTAGAAGTTACTGTACGGCTGAAGTTGGAAGAGATTATGGAAAAATGTATTTCACTATCTTAAAAACTGCCCTTCTGAGGAGCAGTTTTCTGTAGGTGTAATCAGCATCCAACTGTTGTTCTTTGTAGAGTTCAGGACCATATAATTGTGCTTTTCTGTTTGTGCCAGATATATTTATTGTGTTTGCTATCTCCTCACCCTACAAGTAAGGAATCCCCTTCCTTACAGATTGAGAAGTGGGAACCAATACTTCCATTAATAGCCTTTGTGGGTGTTCAAAAAAAATTACCCTGTTAATTCTACTCCATTAATTTGTCTTTTGGGTACTTTCCTAAGAAGATATTAGAATCGGTGAGACTCACTATTTTATTGAACAAGCAATGATAAAATTAGAAATTAAAAATGAATTATCATGAGTCCTGTTACCCTCACAAATCACCAGTGTAATTTTCCTGTCTTCTGTTTAATCTTTATGGGCTTTGCGTCATTTTATATTGTGCTTCCCAGCCCTGCCTTAGCCAGGGTCTTGTTTGGTGGCATGTTTGTTCTTTTATTACAGAGACCGTGTTACCACACTGAGAGGATGGCCATGCAGGCCTGGGCAGTGGCCTCGGCATGACCTTGGCATCCTGTGCTGCCCGCCCCAGAGCTGGGACCCCTGAGGTAACAAGGACCCTTCGGCTCCCCAGCTTAGTGGGGGTAAGATGGCCAAGCAGGCCATGAGTAAGATGAGTGCAGTCATCAGTCTGAGGAAGCAGCAGAGCCCCAGCCACCTCTTCCAGGTGTCACCTGCTCGCATCTCTTAGTGCATAGAGAGGGGACTGGGTTTCGGCGTGAGTGTTAGAGTGGGCAGACCACCTTCGAACCTCTGCCAGGGGACGGCCCCACGCGGCCAGCTCAGTCTCTTAAACCTCGTGGGTGTCTCGGCAGCTGGCGTGAGGTCAGTCAGTGTCCTCAGTAGCGGGGTTTCTTCCTCTCGCAGATGTGCTAAGAACACAGACACGTTCACAGCCTCTTGTTGCCCAAAATCAGTGTAAGGGCAGAAGAGAAGCAGAAGACCTGGAGTGAGGCCTTCGGCTTTCCTCGGACCTGCCTCCCTATGACCTGTACCTGAGGCACAACCCTGGGTGCAAGTTTAAAAGAGGGCTGAGCACTGGTCCACACAGCCCCACAGTGCCCTCCACGAGCCCAGGCGGCCGCCCAGGTTGAGGGAAGACCACGCAAGGTCCCCAGCGGCTGAGACCAAAAGCCGTCCGGGTGAAATAGCTCATCCAGTCCTCGGGGCAGTGACACTGGCCGGCCAGTGCACTGTTATCACTGCAGATAACAGTGGGAAGGAAGGGAAGAGCACTTTGAATAACTACATTACTCCCCACACTTCTCCCAGGGCCCTAAGGCAGAAGCAGTGAAACATTGCACACACCCTTTCAGAAAGCAAACAGGATTAAAGAGGTTGTTTGTTTGTTTTGTTTGTTTTGTTTTGTTTTTTCCCAATCGGAGCTCATATCGTCTGGGCCAGTAGCCTCCCTTTAGGGAGACAAGTGCATGCACTATATTCCTAAACGAAATAATCAGCCTCACTGCAGAAGCTGTCTGTGTGGACCGAACCCCGAGCCTTCCCTACCTGCGACCTCTCTGTGATGCGAGCAAATCCATTTCTTTATTGTTTAACAAAGTTGAAAGGTGTTTGATTTCGTGTAGCTGGAAGCATCTTGACTGGTAAATCCGATAAATTACATGCTGACCCAGACTTGAACTTCTGAAAGCTTCCCGGTAACTCTTGTAACCTGACTATAGGTCTGGAGGTGTAAAACATTGCCTGTTTCATTAGCAGATTCATCTGAGGAAGATTAAAGTTGTGCTTGTAAATCACTGTTGGGCCTGGATTTGAATGATATAAATACAGGAATTGAAAAGAAAACTCCTAGATTTGAACTTGCTTTTTCTCCTTGACGTCTTCATATATAGTTCATCTCCTCAAGGAATGACATGGGTAAGACTTCCACAGCTTACTCTAGCAGGAGGCCCCCAGAAGGCTCAGAAAGTCCCTTACTGTGTGTCTGATCAGCATTCAGACTTGGCGAGGAACCTGCCCGTGGGTGGAGTTGTACTAGGGAGGCTGTCCACGGGAGTGGAGCTTACGGTCAGCACGCTGTTTGCTTTCTTCACTTCTCATCGTGTGTTAGAAACTGGAAAACAAAGCATAGAGAGAAGGGGATGTTGGTGTCTCTGGAAACGAGGCTTATCATCTGCGGTACGGAGGAAGGTTGGATAAGTAGGCATGACTTCACGTGAACACCGAGTCTTGAGGAGAAATGAGAATTGGGACTAATGTGCTCACTGATCACAAAAGTAGAAAATTACAGGCCTCTTTAATTCTGTCTTCAAAATTCCGATAGTTAACATGTTTCATTGTAGATAATAGAAAACAACCAAGTTGAGGTTGCTGTCTGTCTTTCCCACTATATTTAAGATGATCTTGTGTCATTTTTAATGAACTGTTTTAGATGTGCAGAATGATATAGGAGATATAATGAAGACCCCTGTATATCTACCCAGGTTAAGGGAAAACCCCCCAAACTTCACAAATACAGGTACCTCCCAAGTCATCACTGTATGTAATTAATTACTTACATATTGTGTGTTTTATTGTAGTACAGGGGGTCAAACTTGCGGCCTTGCACATGCTAGGAACTCTACCGCTGAGGAACACCTCATGCCCTTACATGTACTGTAATTACATGTTAACAGCCATAAACAATATATAGTGTTGTACTGTATGATTTTGAAATTTATTTAAATATTTTTCTCACTATGTGACTTGTGCAACTTCACTCGTTATGTTTAATATATATATATACACCACAATTTATGCATCAGTGCCACTGTTGATAGTGTAAGTAGTATCAGCAGTGTTGAATTATAAAGAGTACGGCCAGTATCCATATATATATATCTTTCTATATTTGCATGCATAATTAGGGTGCATAATTAGTCACAACCCTCTGTCTGGTACAGCAGGTGCAGCCTCACCTTCACGTGTGTGGGCACACGCACGTGCACCTGCACACACATGGACACACAGACAGAGTTTCTGTAAGTAGTGTACCAATTTAGTTTTTCACCAGCACTATCTGAAAAACATTTAAATTTTTGCCACTGTGGTCAGCATACAGTGATAACTCACTGCTTTCATTTCTATTTTCTTCATTGCCTGAGAGGTTGACTATTTTAGCTGCTGCTTTTCGTTTTATTCTTTTTTGGGAAGATGCAGTGCCTGTTGTACCCTTTGCCTATCTTTGACTTTCCTCTGACTGATTTATGGCAGTTCTTTCTAAATCATACATTCTAAATCCTATGTTATATTTGATCACACACGGCAAGCTGTCTTGCTTTGTTTATGGTATCTTTTTACACACATACTTTTTAAAAAGTTCAGTGCAGTCCAGATTTCCAGTCTTTTCCTTGAGCTTTTGTGCTTTTTGACAGTTGTTTAAGAATTCCTGGTCCCCTCTGCAGATGGGGCATCTGAGTGCAGCTGTGCCTGTGGGAAAGCACATCATAGCACGGCTGCCAGCGCTCTGGAGAAGTCTGCGTGCCGATGCCTGGTCTTCGCCAAGCACAGGGTCTTCAGAGCAATGCTGCGGAGTAGGAGTGGCGTGAGCCCACCCTCTTGCGCGCCAAAGCTGCAGTGTGACAGATGCCTGCCGTTTCCTCTGGCTTTTGTTTGAGGGATTGGCTGTGGTCCCTTCTGAGGCCCGGCAGCGATGTTCTCCAACTGTCTTGCTTGTGACTCCTTCCTTTCTTCATAAGGGAGAAAACAAAACCCAGCCTTCTGAAAAGCCCTAGGAACTTTTTACCCAAGCCCAGCCCCAGGAAACCCTTGACACCTTTCTGTTTTGGTTCATTGCTAAATCACTGCATGTTTGTTTCTCCATGCTCAGGGCTCCAAAGAGGTCAGTGACTTGCCTGGGGTCACGCAGCATGTCGACAGGGAGTGGGGAATAGTTGACTGGTTTCTGTGTCTCCTGGTTTAGTTTTTTGCTTTGTTCAAGCTATTCCCTGCTGTGAAACTTTGTTTATTTATCCTTTGAACCACTAAGCCTAGTGAATAGTTGGAATATTTAAAAATCTGATATCCTTTAAATTGTAGATATTGTACAACCATAAAATGTTTGTAAAGGACTCTTAAAAGACATTATTCTGACCTGGGCATGGTGGTGCACACCTGTAATCCCAGCACTCAGGAAGCTGAGGCAGGAGAATCACTGTGAGTTTAAGGCCAACCTGAACTATGTAGTGAGACTTTGTCTCAGAAAAATAGACAAAAAAAGAAATTATTATGCTCTTGTATATAAACTACTAAGTTTTTGGTATAGGTCAGACACCTCCAATGCAGAAATGTAAAGTCTGTAGTGCTCAAAAACATAAAAATTTTTGAGTGCTGACATGATGCCCCATGTGGAGAATTCCTCTGTATGAAATTATTTAAAATATTTAAAATTAAAATTATTTAAAATATTGTGTAAAATTTTCTTCATGTCATGTGTGGAGGGTGTGTGTTACGCAGTTTTCTGTTACTGTGACAAAATACCTGAGGTAATCCAAAGGAATTTATTGTAGCTCATAGTTTCGGCGATTGCAGTCCCCTTGGCCCTGTGGTGGCACAGTGTGTCATGGTGGGAGGGCATGGCAGAAGAGGGCTGTTTACTTCATGGCAGTCAGGGAACAAAGAGGCAAGACTAGGGGTCCCAGTGTCCCCTTCAGTGGGCTCCCCAAGACTCACCCATCAGGTTCCAGTAGTGCCACGTGAGCCTTTGGGGGATGCTCTGGGTGCAAACCATAGCCAGGTGTGTGTGAAACATTAATGACTTTAGATGTGGGTCCTGCTTGCAAGATATCTCATCATGTATATGCAAATATTCCAAAACTGAAAAGCCCCAAATCCAAAACACTTCTGCTCCCAAGCATTTCAGAAAAGGGATATTCAACCCATATATCTTTTCTGCAAATAAGAGCAAATTGAACGTGAAGAAGCATTGAAACGTTTCTGATCGTTTAAAGGCT
Source organism: Dasyprocta punctata (assembly GCA_004363535.1). NCBI lineage: Eukaryota > Metazoa > Chordata > Mammalia > Rodentia > Dasyproctidae > Dasyprocta > Dasyprocta punctata. The sequence continues at coordinate 18,938 of RJWM01009512.1, forward strand.
TCCTCTGGACAGACTTCTTGCATCATGAATGTTTTTTTGAAACAGGCAAAGAGTTTTCTTTCAGGGCTCTGGCGAAGGTAGTATCAGGAGAGAGTTTTTGTTCTAAACAAGTGTTATATTCTCAAAAGTTGTTTTTCTAATGTGAGATGTAATCTCAATCAAACATGACAAATCATATTAGATTAGAACATTCCTTTGAAGCAGATGCCGAACAAAACCAGACAGTAAATGGCAGATTTGGAGAAGATTTATGACGATAAAACATTTTAAAATTAATTTTTAAAGAACTGCTATAAATCAAGACAGACAGACAGAAGCCCCCAAGTGGTGGGATGGCCAAACATGATGAATGGCTGTATCTTACAAGCAAAATACGTACAAAGGCCAACAGCTGCGCAAGTCTGTCAGCCTTTCTGCCCTGTGAAATTGGGAAGACGAGAGACCAACGAAGCAGCCTGTGTGTGTGTTTAGACGGGCTGGGTGACAGTGTGCTGCCGGGGGATCAGGGATGGTTTCCCCTTGTCACGTTCCTGGGCCTGTCATGAAAAATTTGCCACAGCTTTGTTGACTTTAACAGCAGCATTGTATTTTCTCTATAAATTTACAAATTGAGGTGGCGGTAAGGCTGTGCCCCGCAGCCCCTCCGCCTGCTGGCGCGGCCGTCGGTGGCATTCCGTGGCTGGGGACCGCACCACTCTGATCGGCCTTGGCCTGCACGAGGCCTCAAGGCTTCCTGTGTATCTTCTGGGTCCAAATCTCCTCCTTGCACTTATACAGATGCCAGTCTTTGGATTTAGGATCTGCCCAAGTCCATGATGCAAAAGACTCATGGTGAGGCCTTATTTTGACTTTGTTGCAAAAAGGCCCTGTTTCTGAATGTCCTTGCACCTGCAGGTGTGAGGACAAGGACGTCAGTACGGTTGGGGGAGGGTACACTTCAACCCGCAACGCCCTGCTTGTTTTAGATGGACCTTCATCTTCGTCTCCTCCCTGGGATTTCTGCTGTGTGTAGATGGTCTCCCTTGGTGCATAAGTGTGCCTGCTGGAGTGTCACAGCATTGTGTGTAATGACTTAAAAAACCTAAAAACAACCTAAACCTTTTTCAGAAGGAGAGTTGGGAATATTCATGTAGTGGCGTATCATGCAGAAGGGGTCGCTCCATACAGACTGACTTAAAAATGTCACTCAAAAGTGACATTTCAGATCTCCAACTCTATCTCTGTGTCTGTCTTCCTGACATTTCACTGTTTAAGGTTGGAGCAACTCCATGCATGTGTGTAGGTAGATATGGTGTGTTATGTTTGAGCACAGGAAAATACCGGAAAAAAGCACGCCACGTGATTAGAAGTAATGACCTCTGAAAATAGGATGAGGGGAACAAGGGCCAGTTTTTATGATGTTTTCACCTGGCCTTGTGACAGACTTGCTTCATAAAATAGGTTGAAAGGTTTTCTGTATTTCTGCCTTGATCTTATATATTTATATGATGCAGAAATTGTATGTTTTGAAGATATGTTAATACTCATTCATAAATGCTTTACCCTAATGTCTTTGCTTTTCATCAATTACAAAACCTTTCAGAAACAGGAAAGTATAATGAAGGATGCAGTTTCCACGTATCTACCATCTTAAACTAACCAATACCAGGATTTATTTTTTGCTCATGGTTCTTTCCTTTATTTTATTAAAGAACATTGCCAATACCATCTCTCTTCCTTCCTCTTCAAATGCAGCCATCGCACAGAATTTGATGGGTATCCTTGCTGTCTTGCTTTTATACTCCTTGTGTGTATTTCTGACTGTCAGTAAAGAATGGTAGTGTCATTTTGTGTGTTTTAAACCTTATTTAAACGTTACATGGAACTTTATCATGCATATTCATATGTGCAGAATTGTACATTTTTTTTTTTCCGGTACCGGGGATTGAACCCACAACCTCAAGCCTGCCAGGGAAGGCGCTTAAGCCACTGAGCCAAACTCCCGGCCCTGGTTTTTTTGAGTCAGGGTCACACTATGTAGCTCAGGCCGGCCTTGCGCTCGCGTTGTAGCCCAAGCCAACCTCGAACTCACAACGCTCCGCCTACCTCAGCCTCCCGAGTGCTGGGATTAAAGGCATGCGCCACCACGCCCAGCTCAGAATTGTACATATTTTTGAATTTTTTTCATTCAGTCTTTTGCTTTTGAAATCTATTCCTATTGGCACATTAACTGCTTTTCATTCATTTTTATGTCAGTTAATAGGCTGTGACATATGCAGTCTCCGTTTTATGGACTCCAAGGTTTTCCTGCCTTCTTGCTATTGGATACGGTGGCTTCCTGTAGCCTCATGTGGGCGTGCCAGAGAGTTCTCCACATGGTGCGTAGGGTTCTTTTATCTGGCCTATAGGTTGTAGAAGCTGACGTTTTCAGCTTCTGGGGATGTCATCCTATGCCATAATGTCATAGTGTCATGATATCTAAAATGTGTCAGCACACATTTATACATTTCCAACTATTCTAACTTTTCATTTCTCCACATCCTCTTAAGCAGATTCTTTAGTTTTTGCTATCTGTTGGGTATGAAATGATAGACCATGTTTTTAGCTTACATTACCGTGATTAACACTAAATTTAAACAACCACTTCTTATTCAAGGGCAGGGTAGGAATGGACTGTAAAGGTAGCAAGTGCTTGGGTAGCTTTTGTATTTGAGAAGCTTCTACCTCTCCTGGGAAATAAATAGGATTTGAGGTCAGTTCATGCCTGACTCAGAAAGGGGATGGCAGATCTCTCCAGCCAACTGTTGGAGGGCAAAGGAAAAAGCAGCTATCACTGAGTCTTTATACTAATTGACTCCCTTCACAGTTACATACAAGTAGAGAAAGTCATATTTTTTCCTGAATAAAATTAAGCTCTGTATGTCTAAACTTCACTGCAAGTGAACCATTTATGCCGCAGTGACCGCAGAGTGCCGAGTTGCAAGGCTGTGTGCACGGGACCTGCTTCTCCAGGGAACAGCACTGGAGAAGAAACAGGGCCCTGTGATGAGTGACTCGTCGAGGAGGTAGCGTGGCGTGAGGCTTGCCCACATGGTTAACAGTGAACGCAGTTGCCTGGCAGGCGTGAGTGACGTGCGTGCCGTGCCGACAGTTTCTTTCCGTGCTTAAGTGACGACGGCTGTGTTTCTGATTGTGAGGGCCGTACAGAGGCGTGTTCCCCAGAGAGTTAGGAGGATGCCACCCTAGGCCGTTGCTTTGGGAAGCATTAAACTCCGTGCCCTCTTCCCCTGTAGTTGACCAGATCTCAGAGGACTGCCAAATGCAAGGCGCCCGTGCAGAGAGACCCTTGGGTGCAGGCCATGGCCACAGGCCCGAACAGAGCCAAGCGGGTGATGCGTCTGACCTCCCCTGAGAATGTGGCCAAGAGAGAAACAGCTGTCTTGATACTATTTAGATGTGGGCTGCTAAGTGGCTGGTTCTGGTGTGCAATGGCTTCTCGGTGGGGAGGCTGCCAAGAAAACATTCACACCGGCAAGTCACTGAAAGTGTTCTCTTCCGGAGCGGCCTGGCTGGCTTCCAGAACTTTCCTTAGGGCAGTGCTCAGACCTGTCATAATTAATGTTGTTGCAGTATTTTCAGGCAATGATTTGGTCATGGTTTACTGAGTACTGGAAACGTGCCCGAATAGCCACTTACTCAGAGATAGCCATCTGCACCCCGAGTCTTGAGCAACTTCCATGGCATCACCGCCCTCCGTTCACCTGCGCCAGCTGCCCGGAGCCGTCCTCACTCCGGACCCTGGGCCCCGCCAGCTGCCGTGGCCCCGTCCTGCTGCTGGGACCAGTGATGGGTCCATCCCCTCTCACTCTTTCACTGTCCCTTTAGGTTTTCTAAGTGGCCGTGCCAGTTCAGTCCTCCTGAGTTTCAAACTCTTCTCTGTCTGCTCCTCCGGACAGGACCCAGGGCGGGCACCATGGTGGCCTCTGTGCCCGGGTCCCTGCGCCGCTGCGTCTGTGAGCAGACGCGGCCCTGGGAGCTGCCACACAGGCCCGCCTTTGGGTTTGGTCTTCTGTCCACAGAGAGGCCCTGTGCTTTTCAGTGAGACCTTTTTTTGGTTGTTGTTGTTAATTTTAAACAAAACTGCTTAATAATAGTGAATGTGTGAATGGTTTCTAAACAGCATTTTGTATTTTTAAAAAACCAGACTTTCTCTAAAGACTTGGAGGAAGTCCATTCTTCTTCATGTTTATATACTTTAAAAACAATCAACTTCTATCCCAGGCCTAAACTCTTTCCATGATCTTGTTATGGGTGGATCTTGCTATGCTGTGGTCATTTGTTTAGTGGATGCTTCTCTACCTGATTCTGAACCGCCTGAGGGCAAGCCCACGTGTGCTTGACTGTAGTAACACCAGTATTGTCCTAGGGCTCAAGCCAGGTATCTAGAAAGAGACAGATACTCAGAATTGCTAGGTCTTTTTAATAAAGATTAATACATTTTACTGTATTTTGTGTATCTAAGAATGAAAAAATAAGCACAAAATGAGTTAAGCATTTAAAAACACTCAAATGTTGTAGAAGAAAGCATAGTTTCTTCATTTTGGAGGTAGAGGAGATTCACAAAGTGAGCTCTAAAGGCCATGGACCAGAAAAACAAATTCTGGACTTGTAAGAATTGAAGTTCTGTAAGGCAAGAGATGCTGTGAATGATATCAAATGTTAAGCAGCAGATCAGGTAAAAAATATTTGCGATGACTAAATCGTGTTAAAACAATATAACCCAATGAGAAAAAGACAAAGAACCCAACAGAAAAATGGGCAAAGGACAAGAACAGACAGTTCACAAAGGGAAAACCAAGTAGTCAGTAAACATAAGGAAGGTGATAAACTTTAAAATATTCAGGAAAATGAAAACTAATATAACAGCTGACTGTGGAGGGCAGGGCAGTGTCCCGAGGTGGGCAGTCGGGGGCCACATGGTGCCAAGAGGACTGTGCTGTCCCCACTCTGAGAGTACACATGGCTTTACACTCATCCTGTGTGCACTCCCTTACGTGTGCCACTCAGTGCATTGTTGAATTGCCAGATTGTTATAAAAGAGAGAACAGTGCCTCAGGACACAGTGAGATGGGTGCTTACAATGTCTTTGGTGGGGACAAGCTGGTGCCACACATTGTGTTCCCAAAGAGAAGGGTAATTTGGAAATTAGTAGTGAAAAAATAAACTATGGATGCTATGCTCTAGTAACCTACATTGCAAAAGCTGCTGCATACATTTAATCACAGAGTCGGCGGTGGTAGTGGCGAGCAGGAAACAGTCTGAGTGCCCACAGAGGCGCTTGTCCTCGCCCACCCGCCAGCCAGGGTCCACGGGGCTGTCGAGGGGCTTAGGGACGTTAAAGGGTGGGGAGCGAGTTTCTGAGCAATATATGAAATAAACACTATTTTGCTGAAAGGAAAAAACTCCATTTTTGTGTGTTTAATATGGAAAAAAATCAAATGAAAAGTGTTTTGCATTTGTACTTCTCTAATCATTAATGATGAGAGTCTTTTCATGTGCTTAATGTCCATCTGTTTTGTTTTTTTTTGTAGTGAATTGTCTGTTTAGATACATTGTCCACCTTTTACAAATTTGATTGTTTATTTTACTGGTAAGCTTTAAGAGCTCTTTATATAGTCTAGATGCATTAAAAGAAAATTTTCAAATCTAAGCCGGGCATGGTGGCCCACGCCTGTAATTCCAGCACTTGGGAGGCTGAGGCAAGAGGATCATTGTGATTTCAAGATCAGCCTGGGCTACAAAGTGAGCTCAAGGCCAGCCTAAACTGCTTGGCGAGACCCTGTTTCAAAAAGACAAGTATATATATAGATACAAGTCCTTTGAATATGATTTGCAAACATTTTCTCCTAATTTCTTGTGATTCATCTCTTCATTTTCCCTCTGTATATTCTTTCGAGGGTCCATTTATTTTCTAATTTGCTGTCCCTTAAATTGCCCACAACCCCCACCTCTGTCTCCAGTGAAAACAGTCTGGAAACTTCTAGCTTTCACTGGGTTTTTGGGTATCCACTTTTCTTTCCTGTATTACCACCATGCACATAATAAATTTGTATACCTTTACTCCTGTTAATCTGCCCATTGTCCCTGTTTCTCTTAATTACACTAGCTTCATAGTAAGTTTTGAAATTGGACAGGGAGTCATCCAACTGTGTTATTTCTCAGAATTGTTGGTTTTGGCTATTTCTTTGACTTTTCTCCCCCTAGCACTGGGATGGAACTCAGGGTCTTGTGCATGCTAAGCAAGCATCCTCCCACCGAGCTATGTCCCCAGTCCTTTTTGTTTAATTTTGTTTTTTGAGACAAAGTCTTACTGAGTTGCCAGGGCTGGCGTCACACTTATCCTCCTGCTCAGCCTCTCGAGTAGCTGGGATTCGCAAGCATGTGCCACCATGCCCAGCTCATTCCTTTAACTTTTCTTTTTCCTAAATTTACATTTAAGCTAATATATAAAAGCATAAAAATGTGCATATTTATGAGGTGCTATGTGATGTTTTCATGTATGTAAGTATTGTGTAATCTTTAAGCAGTCTCCTGACTGCACCTCCCGGGAGGACAGAAGAGCAATCTCCTGATAATTAACTGTATCTTCTGTATCTTATCAAATGATCAATGAAGAAATGAATTCCTGTTACTCATTATTTCTTATATGTCCATGGCTGTACTGAAACCCCCATGGAGGGTTCAGGTCTCCCACGCAGCAGTGTGGCACACAGATGAGAAAGAAGACAAAGAGAGAAAAGTCTGTAGTGAAAGGGGCGCTGGATGCTGTTGGTGAAACAGAAGGCCAGGAGAAGGGTGGGGGTCATGGCAGAGTGCAGGACAGGAGAAACTCTGCAGGCGCGGCTGAAGGGGGAGTAGAGCACCCTGTACCAGGTGCTGGGGCTCCCCAGCTAGTGATGCAGAGGGTAACCTGATGTGCGCGAGGCTGGCTGGCACTTTTACTGCCAGGAGGTGTCATTCTTTTTGAGTCTCATGGCCTTGGCAGAGATGTAATCTCACATCTTAGCCCTGGAATCTCACAGGCTCTTGCTTGAGCCTCCACTGCAGCCCTCAGCAGTGGGGGCAGTGAAACACATCGGTCTCTCACCAGATTTGATCACATTCTTTTGGCCAATTAAGGGAACATCTGTGTAGGTAGCTCTACATGTCTCAGTAAATAGGGCTGAAGGAAAGGTCAGGTAAGGATGGAGGCAAGGGCTTCGTTTCTCCGGGGAATGCAGCATGGTGGTCTCCAACAGGCCGTATTTGGCACAACTGGCTGTCCAGCAGCAGCAGCAACATTAACCACGGGTTTCTGGAGAGGACATCCTGGCCCTTTAGAGGCCACTCTGCAGCAGGAGTGAGCGCTGTCTTTAAACACTTGACGGGCTGCCTGCATGGTGCCTCCACTGTATCCACAGTGGTTCCTGATTTTTGCTGAACCGATTTTTGCTCCTTGATGCAGGCGCTGCCTGGGTCAGAGCATCGCGAAGGCTCCTGGCCTGGGCCATTGCAGCAGCCCCTTCCCTGCCCTCTCCCTGTGCAGGGTCAGTCCCGCCCGTTCTCTGCTCACGGCCTGCCTGCGCTCCTCCATAGGTCCCAGCCCTTTTCTCCATCTGCCTCCACTGTGGCCCCCTCATTATATAAGCAAGCATGAAGAAACTAAGCACAAGATGGGTGAATATTTTTAAAAACACTCAGACATTCTAGAAGAAAGCACAGTTTCTACAACTTGTAGGTTGAAGAGCCTTACAAAGTGAGATATAAAAATCATGGACCAGAAGATCCATAGTCTGTGTTGGGGTACACTCTTGGTAGTAAACATTTTATGGGTTTGGACTAATGTATTCTGACATCCCTCCTTCTACCCCAAGCTCTGTTTTTAGGTGCATATACACTTAGAATTGTTAAATGCCTTTAAACACTGACCCTTTTATCATTATGTTTGCTCCTCTCCATCTCTGATAGTTTTCCTTGTTCTTAGGTGTGCTTTATAAGATATCTAAGTAGTCAGTGCAGGTTTCTTTAATGTTTATAAGGAATGTGTTTTGCATTAGTTGTTTGTTATTGGTGTAACAAACTACCAGACACTGGGAACTGTATGAAGAAAAGACATTTATTTAGCTCATAGTTCTAGAGGCTGAAAGTCCAAACAGAACTGCTGTGACTCTGCTGGCCCCCTTCCCTGTGCCACACCCTGGTGGATGACTTCATGGCAGGGTGTATGTGAGAGGGGAGGTCACATGAGAAGATAGGAAGCCAAAGAGAGACCCAGAGGGGCCAGGATTGGTCTTTCAAACAACCTTCTTTTGAGAGGTAGCCAGGGTCCGATATAAACTCTATCAGTTCTGGGGGGGGTGCTGCCAGCAGCTCACTTAGCTTGCACTGGGCTGAAACCCACCACACTGTGCCCAGGGGCGACATCTAAACCATAGTGGTTTCCCCATTTTTTAAGCTTTGGACCTAAGGTTGTACATTTAAAGTATATGTACTTTAGATAGCTTAGAGTTGGATCGTAGTCTTTTAGCTAATCTGTAAATCTTTGCCTTTTAATTGATGTGTTTAGACCATTCACATGTATTCTGATTATTAATAGAGATGGCTTAAATATAACATCTTGTTAGCAGTTTTTCTGTTTATCTCGCCTAATCTTTGTTTCTTTTTCCTGCATTTGTGTTCATTGAGCATTTCCATGATTCTGGTTCATCCCAGCTATTCATTCATTATTTATGCTTCTTTTAAAAAAAATTAGTAGTGTTTAAAGAATACATCTTTAGTTCCTTGTGTCTACCTCCTAATATTACTATAGTGCTTTGCATTATTTGTACCATGTTATCTTACATTAACATTTACATGTACATTTATAGTATATTGCAACTATGTTAGCTTTGGCTCATCAGTTATATTTTAGAGAAAATATTTGTTTTACCTTAATTATTCTATTTCTGGTGTTTTTTGTTTCTTTATATTGATTCCATTTTCTGTCTTTTCTGTGTCTTTTTTCTTTTCACCTAAAGACTTCCCTTTAAACTTTTGTAGATGCATTAAGTATGCAGATAGTGAGTTGTTAGTTTTCTCAGAAACGCTTATTTCTTCTTCATTTTTGAAAGATATTTTTACTGAGTATAGAATTTTAGCTTGACCATTTTTTTTTTTTTTTTTTTTTTTTTTTTTTTTTTTTTTTTTTTTTTTTTTTTTTTTTTTTTTTTTTTTTTTTTTTTTTTTTTTTTTTTTTTTTTTTTTTTTTTTTTTTGTACCAGGAATTGAACTCATGACCTTACACTTCCAGGCAGGCGCTCATGCAGCTGAGCTAAATCCCTGGCCCTTCATTTTTCATTAGTATATATTTGTATTACAGTTGATAATATACATCTGTATGACATATCTCAATTCTTTTTTTATCCCTTCCCTCTGTACCCTTCCTTCATCTCTTGATCCCCCTCCTGTTTGAAAAAATCTGTCTCCCTACTGCTTATTATCTATCTTCTATTTTGTTCTTTATTTATATGTTGGGTTTCTCATATAAGAGGAACCATGGAATATTTAAGCTTGTGTGTCTGATTTATTTCGCTTAACATTATGGGCTCAAGGTGCATTCATTTTCCTTCAGATGACCCAAGTTTATCCTTCTTTATGGTGGAGTACTCCACTGTGTCTGTATGTATATCACAGTATTTTCTTTCAGCACTTGAAGATGTCAATCCATTGTTGTCTATCTTGCATGATTTCTAAGAAAAATTCTAATGGAATTCTTACCTCATTCTTTTATATATGTGACCTTTTCTCTGTCTTCAGTATTTCTCTGTCTTCTGCTCTCAGTAATGTCAGTATAATATATCAAGCTATGTGGGAGTTTTTAGCAGGATATAATATTTATCTTCCTTTGTGTTCCCTGAGCTTCCTGGACCTGGGACTTGGTGACTTTCATCAGTTTTTTAATATTCTTAGGCATTATTTCTTTTAAATTTTCCTCTGCCCCATTTTGGTCTCTTTTCCTGGGATCCCAATTATGTATGTGTTAGATAACTTGGTGTTTTTGTGGTGATCTTAGATGCTCTCTTCAGTCCCTGTTTTTCACACTGAATGTTTTCAGGTAACTAATCCAGTCTTTGAGTTACAGATTCCTTCCCATGATGCCTCCGTGGACTCTTCACGTCTGTGACTGTTTTTCAGTTCTAGCATTCTCCTAGGTATTTCCAGTAGTTTCTGTTTGTCTGCTAAAATTACTGATATGATTTTGCATGCTGTCCACACTTTTCACTAGTGCCTTTAGCATATTTAATCATAGTTATTTAAAACTTGCCATCAGATTGTTCCTGTATCTGATTGATATCTGAGTCCGCCCCGATGATCACTGTCTTCTCCGTGTTGTTTCGTCTTGCCCTTTCATATGCCTATGACTTACTTGTTTTTGAATCCCAGCCATCTTGAGCAAGGCAGTAGATGCTGAGGTGAAGAGTTTTTTAATGTCTGAGAACTGGTTCACCTTTCCTTCTAGCAGGCTTTCATTGTGGGGATTTGAGTTAATCTAGCTAGGAGTTGGGCAAGTTTTAAAAGTTTATGGTTGCTTTGGTTATCCTTGGTGCACTGAAGATTTCCAATCCTTCTAGTAATACTCTGTCTAAGATGGGGACTGGTTGGCTAGAGAATCTTGTGAGGTTTTCTCCTCTAAATCTGCTGTACCCTTGATTTTTTGTTTTCCCTTTGCATTTCCCGCATAAAGAATCGTGTTCCATGTTCTTCTCTCCCTCTCCAGGAAGTATTCTTCAGTTCCTTGCTACATATTTAATACTTCTCAACCTAGGAAAGGGGTCTGGCTTAGCCTGTGTCTTCGGCAGGGATCCTGTCCTTGGTGCTTGAGGGTGGCCTGCCCAGCGCTCCTGGCTCCCTAGGGTGGGCAGTGCGCACCCAGGGGTACAGGTTTTTAGTTCAGCTCCCCTTCGTTCAGCTCAGTGAAGGGACTTTGTTTTGATTCCTGCCTCCAGTCACCTCAGTGAGTTAGAACTCTAATATTTAAACTTCATATTGCATGGGTCAGAATCTGGGTTGCTCTTTAATGTCACCGGGCATCTCAGTTGTCCCTAGCTGGTTGTTCCCCCTAGTTTTCCTGTTGACGCTTAACCTGGGAAGTCACTGGCCACATTCCATGCTGGAAGGGTTGCCTGACAGCAGTAACCACTCTTGTCCTCAGCACACTGCAGCTGCTGGTTGTCTTTCTAGAGTATATGTCACCTATAAGAAATGATCATTAAAAATACTTCAAGCTACATTATAAAATGGCTTTGCCATGAAGCAAAGTCTTCTTTCCTTTTTTGCACTTAGTAATTGATTTTTAGCTGGCTTATCATGAGAGTACCGAGGAATTTTTCTAGGCCTTGTTGGGTTAAACGATAGGCAGATGTGTAGACATTATTAACCAATTAGTGCAGTCTTTGAGCTCACTTCCTAGATATCTACAACCAGTAATACTGCTAAGTGAATGCAATAACGAGACATGTGTAACTGCATAACAAATTCCACTTGTGTCCTGTGTAAAGCTTCAAAGAAACTTGGTTTACCTCTGCCTCCCAAGAAGCTGAGATAGAGGCACATACTACATGCCTAATTAGTTTACTAATCTTTAAACTAAGGGCTTTTAGTAGATTTTGTTTTCATTTTTAGTCCTGGAGTGTGCTGGCTTAGTGATGTGTGTAGCTGGGGAGAAGGCCCCCAGTGATGTACCTTTGTACTTGTACATGTTTGAGAGAAGAGAGGCTTTTCTTTGTTGAGGGAATTGAGCTCTCCAACGAGCAGCAAGTTAGAACCAGCTAGACCAGCAAGTCAAGTGCTGACCAGCGGCAGGGTGAAAAGTGCTGACACAAGTTCTCAGTCCCCAGAGTATAACTCATCCTCTTTTAAGACTTGTGACTCATGGCTTCAGAAATTGTTATTTTTTTTGAAATCAAGAAGGATTGTAATTTTGTTTGCCTAGAAGCTCTGACTAATACATACCTGTAGGTGGACTGTGTGTGAGCCTTAGTGCTGGAGAAACCTTTTGCAATCCTCAGCAGGAATGGAGCACTTCCCCTTCTTAGACTAAAGTTGTGAACTGGCATGGAATTTTAATTAATCCTCAAATTTACCTATGGGCCAAGACTCTACCATTTATTATCTTTTTGTTCTAGTGCACCTGGGGATAAGAGCCTAAAAACCACTCTTGCTCAGTGATGCGGAGGGCTGGCTGCTTGGAAGGGTGGGATGCTGGTTCTCTTGTCAACTCTCTGGTTTCTGCACTCTTCCTAAGCAGAGGTACACAAAGTACCCCTTTGGTCTAGGACCATTTTTTCAAGGATGTTTGTGTAACTAACAGCCTTGGAAGACAGAGCTCCTTCTAGGGCAAAGAGCAGGTGGTTTTGCTTGTAGTCAGTTATAAAATATTTATGCTAAGCTCTGAGTTCTCAGCTGTTAAACACACCCAGGATCTCCCTTCACATCACTCCCATGGGGATGGGGAGGCTAATGGGAGTCACTCTGTGTGTGATGCAGCCTTGGTCTTTGATCCAGGGTCCTATGATTTCTCCTAGGATCCGTAAGCTGTGGCAGGCTGCCCGCGTAGCACGCAGATAAGGTGCAATCTCAGCCCTGTGTTTGACACTGTTCTTAATCATTGCCCTGCCTTACAGTTAATATAGAAATATTGAAAAAAGGAGGAAAAAAGTAACTTTTAATCTCCTAATTCTGAGACCATTATCTTGATAGTATCGGATACTTCTTTCCATTCTTTTCAGATACAGTCAGTTCTTTGTATTCACGAGTTCCACATCTGAGGATGCAGCCAACCCAGATCAGAAGCAGTTGGGAAATAAACTGTGTCTGTGTGTAGCAAGCTGGATCCAGATTGTCATGCCCTCAACTGTATAATACAATAAATATTTTCTTAGCATTTGCGTTGCGTTAGGCTTTATATATAATCTGGAGGTTATTTTATGCACACAGGGGGATGTGTGTAGGATCTACCCAGCCACTTTATGAGAGGGAGCACTCATAGGTATTGGTGTCAGGAAGGATGCTAGAACCCATGCACCCTTGGACACTGAGGGGTGATTCATAAAATTATGTACTTTAACACAATTTTAATCTTTCTGTAATACAAAACCATATTCTACATTCAAAAGTCAGCATTTCTGATTGTATAAACAGTTCATGATAATTATAGGAACTTGGAAAATTGAAAAAAAAAAAGAAAATTATTAGTGTGCCTATTTCCCAGAGATGGAGCCCTTATTACTCTTTTGTGTATTTTCTTCTACTATTTTATGTACATTTCATAATTTTTTTTTTTTTTTTTTTTTTGTACTGGGGATCAACCTCACAACCTCGTGCCTGCCAGGCAGGTGCTTACACCACTGAGCTAAATCCCCAGCCCTATATTTTGAGATAGGGTCTCACTATGCAGTTCAGGCTGGCCTTGAACTCACTCTGTAGCCCAGGCTGGTCTCGAACTCACAACAATCCACCTGCCTCAGGCTCCCGAGTGCTGGGACATTTCATAACATTTTAAAGAGGACTATTATATTCTTTATTCACTTTGGGTCTTTGTGTGTTTTCCCATCCATTAAATACTGAATAAGTTGGCGGTTGTAATGACCCTGTATCTCATTCTTGGGATGGCTAAGTTCCCACACTCATTTCACAGTAATTTCCTGAATCAGTTTTGGAAATGGCCACTTCATTGCTTCTGTTCCATTCTGGTACTGATTGGTATGCTATGGTATTGCTCTGTCTGTTTCCCTCTCTGCCTCATTCCCTTTCTCCCACCCCACCTTTCTTTCCCTGTCCCTCCCTCTTGCCCCTTTTCTGAGTGCACTTACTTGTAATTAGAACTTTTCTGGCCTCCTGTTACTTCCGTGCAGCGATGGTGCCTGCACTGTGACAGTGGCTGGGTCGGGTCCCCCGCCCCTTTGCACGTGCTCCTAGCAGGCAGGCGGTGGCTTGTCCGCTTGACCTCGCAGAGTTCCTTGGCAGATGAGTGCACACATCGATGCCAGCGCGGTTTTCTGTCTGTCCGCTTTACACTCAGACCATCTCGGGGTGCATCACTGAATCCATTTACTGTACTTAGGGCAGTGGAAACACAGGGTAGACGAACAGGCTTTCAGTCCATGGCTGAGAAGAGTTTAGTTTAAACATTGGGTCCAGGATTGACTGGCGTTGCCCTGGAGGCCGCTTGAAGCCAGGGACGTGTCTCGCGTTTCTTCTTCCAGCTGACTTCAGCCATCTCCTCTGAAATAGTGTGGTGGGGTTAGGGTGAGGGAGAGGGCGAGGGGAGAGTACCTGAGTGAAATGAGCAAGTCCGGGAGCATTGCGTGAAGTCAGCTGCAGCAATCACAGAGTTTTTCATTCAGTAATTCATTAATTGGTTTGACCGTTGCTCATTGAATATCTTGTTTGTGTCAGATGATATCCTGGGAGCTATAAATATAGCCACAAACGAAAAAGTATATAAATATAATCTGTGTTTGAGTTCTACTTTATACTACTGGTGTTTCTTTACATCTGACCATTTCCTCTGTGTGAGTCCTAAATATGAGTTGTATTATGCTTATTTTCTTTTTGTTATTGCTGTGCTGGGGATTGAATCCTACGCTCTAGGCAAGTGCTCTAACTCTGAACCATACCCATGGGCCTCTGCTAATATTTTATTTTCTCCTTATATGAGATACAACCTTTTAAAATACAGAAATAGAAAGCTTCTGTTGTTTGTACTGTGTTCATTCATGACCCTAGATCCACCTCTATTGGGGTTGCTAATAGCCTTAAGATATCATTAAGTATATAATAATCTGAAGATAATTAGAAAACTTTTCAGTATCATTGTATTGCTTGGCATTAGGGTGATATAATCCATATTGCTTACTGTAATTTTTTATTTCATGAATTTAGTGTACAAATACTTTACAAACTAATAAGACTTACTAGTGCAGGCCTAGTAGTTTGTGGGCAAAGGACTGGAATGATGGTGCTATTTTCTTATAGGTCATTAACTTAATAGAGTGTTTAAGGGTTTGCTGTCTGTTGGGAGGTGTATATTCCAGCTGGCACTGGAAGTGGGGATCAGAGGAGGTCACTCTGAGGTGCCTGTGAAGCACCCCATGAACACAGTCTGCTGGAGGTTGGTCAGCGGTGCTCCCCACAGGCTTGGTGGAGATTTCCTGGGGGGCTAGGGGAGAGTGGGGCAGAGGAGCAGCCTGTGACCCAGCTTCACGGAACTCTTACATTATTATCTCTTATAGAGAGAGGAGATTTTTCCAGAGGTTTGCCAATTTTAGCAATCTTTTTAAAAGAACTAATTTGGTAATGATTCCTTGCATTCAACATAGATTCTATTGTTTTCTGCTCTTCAAATTTTGATGAACAGTATTTTGGTTATTGTTCAGCTATAAAGATCACCTTTGATCCATGAACTGTTTATAAGTTTATTTTAAATTTTCAAGACTGTGAGTTAATTTTTTAAAAATTAATTTCTGTCTTAATTGCACTGTGGTAGAAGCTGGTTTGTGTGATGCAAATCTTTGAAGTTATTGCAGTCTGCATGATTGCCTAATATAGGCACTCTTTATAAGTATGCCTTGAGTTCTTGAAAAGAATGTGTATTTCTCAGTAGATGGGTCACAGCTCTTTGTATGTCCAATAGCTGAAAGTTACTGTGTTTTTCATTTCTACCGTGAATCTCCTGAATGTTTTTATGCTGGCACTGTCAGTCCTTGAGAGAGGCGCGTTGAAACGTTGTACCACGGTGATGGATTCGTGTGGCTCGCCTTCTTGGTGTCTGTTTTTGCTGTACAGATTTTGTCTTTGTGTAATTTCCTTAACCCCATCTTCCAGTCAGTAATTTGTTTTTCAGCTATGCTTATGATTAACCTACTAAATTTTAAATTTTCATTGACTTTAATTTTGGGAATGCTCTAATTAGTGCTTTCCTAACCTACCGTTTTTCTGGGTTTATTCCTTTTGATGCTTTTCTTACTGTCAGATTCTCCCTTTATGGCTCTCTGACTTGTTATCGGCTCCTGTCTTTGTTCTGTCTCGGTGGCTTTGTGTGTTTTATGATTTGGGGCTGTGCATTTTCTTCAGTAGGGCTTTTACGTTGTGGAACTGAAGAACGAAGTGGCCTCTTTCAGAAATACCTCTCCAGAGTCTGCGTTTACATCCACTGAGCTTGTCAGTAGCCTAAGACCAATTCTGTGTTACTTTCTGGGCTGGGGAGTGTCTGGACCCCGTGTGTGGGATGACTCTGAGTGCCACACTGGTGAGATCCTGGCGTATATCTCATTTACCCTCCTTCTGCCCTGCGACCTTCCTGGACCGGCTTCCACCTCGGCAGCATGAACTCCGGGCCGGCTCCCTGCGAATGCAGCCTCCGAGGGGCCTGGGTGTGTCTCCCAGGGCTGGGTCCCAGTTCTGTGAAATATGTGACCCATGGTTTCAGCCTTTCCTGACGCTTTTGATCCCTGAAGTCCACTCCCTCCCCAGTGGCCCTAGCGTGGCTCGGGCTCTTACGCTGGCTGCTTTGATTTTCAGCTTCCTTGTTTACCCACCTGGTGCTTTTCCTTACTTTCCTGACAGCTCAGCTCTTTTTGAAGGATAACTTGTTTTATACAGAAGTATCCAGAGGTATTTAGTTTTCTAGTCTATCCCAGTGTCAGAACCAGAAGTCCTCATCAGTTTGTGGCAGACAATTTATTAGCACTCTGTCTCTCTGTCTCTGTCTGTCTCTCTCTTTCTGTCTCTCTGTCTCAGAAAACATCCCCATGGAATTGCCCACCCACTTTTGCTTTCAAGGTCATACGCATTTTCTGTTTCATAGCTTTGTGGTTACCTATGAGGAAAGCTGGTAGAGCGCTAATTTTAGTTCAGTTCTGTTATAGGCTAAAGATCGGTTTTCAATACACAGAACAGACCAATAAAGAAACACATGTATACATTTAAATTAATTTTCTTTTTCTAAATTTACCTGTTGCCCTTCCTGATGGGAGGTAAACCATCAGGAGCGTGGTTAAACAGAGTGCGGTGTCAGTCCCAGTCAAGGCACCTGTCCTCCTCTGCCCTCTAGCCGCGCCCACCCCGGCCAGCAGCCCCACAGACACCAGCCAGCTCTTCCTGCGCTGGCTCTGACACCACCCACCCGGAGGCGGGTCCGGCCCCCCAGCTCGCTGCTCTGCTGGCCCCAGGTCCCAGGGGCTTTTACCTGGGCATCGACCAACTGCCCGTGTAGGGTTGGTTCATTCGGTCCGCGGCTCACAAAGTCGGGCAAACGCATTTACGGGTTTATTATAACGGGGGCTGCAAAGGCGGCAGGTGAAGGGATGCGTGGGGGGTGTGGGGAAGGGGAGAGGGCGCACAGGTCTCCGTCCTCTCCGGAGCTGCTCCTCCAGGACCCTCCGCACTCCCGCTGTCCAGAAGCTCTCAGAACCCGGTCACTTGGGCTTTTATGGGTCATTGTATGGCATGATTGAAGCATGAACAACCATCTAAAAATGTGATACCCCAGTACAAATTACTGGACATTATGGCGGTGGTCTACCGTGGTGGGGGCCGAAGTGACGACCGCTTCCTCCTCCTTCCCCTTCAGTCCTGATTACAACTGCCTATTTCCTTTCCCGTGCACCCAAAGAAAATTCCAGTCAGTTCCTCACCCGTCGTCACTGCCCACCCAAGCGCCGCTTCCAATCGGAGGTCAGGTAAACCTGTTTCCGTCAGAGAAAAAAGCCCACCTCCCCCACGAGCTGTGGGCTCCTCTCCATGTCCTCAATAAAGGCATTCTTTTTTCTTTCAAAAAAAAATATGATCAGACAGAAAGGGTGTGATCCCGTGCTCCCAGCCTTCTGCTCTGCCTCTGTGTGACCCAGGATCAGACAAGGTGCATCAGAGAATTTCTTCATGGCCAACTCAAGGCAAGGGAAGATTAGTTTTTATGACCTGTCTTTTGGGAGAAAAATTCCGATTTTTTTTTTTTTTTTTTGGTACTGGGGTTCGAACTCATGACCTCGCACTTGCCAAGCAAGCACTGTGCCACTGACCTGTACACCCAGCAAAAATTGCAATTTTTACAGCCTTCCTCGGGGAAAGAGTTATGGGCCAAGAATTCCAGTCAAAACCAAAATGTTTCCATAATAACACCACACGGAGCCATGCCACAGAATCCCAAAGGCCTCTGTTCCGTGGGTCCACGTCAGGCACCTCTGTGAGGTGGGGACCCCACCCGATGTGCCCTCAATACCTTCCCCAGACTCTGTGGTCTAAGGGCAGGGAGGGCTCAGAGTCAGGACTTGGGGCAGTCAAATGGCCATGGTGATATCCATTAATTCACTTACAACCCTGTGAGCGTAGACTCAATGCCGTAGACCAAGAATCACATTGAATGCTGAAGGCCAGAGTCACTGTTTGTATTTAAGAACTCTTGGCCTACAGAACAGATCAAATAAGGACCATTAAGGAAAAGGTAACTTGATTGCATTTTATAAGAAGAAAACAAATTTAAATTAAAATGAAACAAGTGTTCATTATAATGGGCAGAATCAAAAATCTCTTTTTAAAAAGGTTCTTTTTAGTGACATGGATAAGGATGAGAGATTGAGCAGCTAAGAAGGGAATCAGGAAAGGGGCAAACATAACCTCTCACTGTCAGTAAAACTAATGTGGTGGTTAAAAAATTAATTACGTAGATTTTTTAAAACTAATGGAAATAGCCAGAATGTCTTCTAGAAAAAGCTATGAAATTTCTACCTGAAGCCTGTAAGTACAGCTAAGCCTGAAAAGCTCTATATTTAAAATACTATTTTCCATTTACTGGAAACTTCCTATACCAGCATCTAGAGAGACGTTAGCACTTTAAGATGAGAAAAGCTGCCTTTAGAGTAACTTTTTAAAACTATGTTGCATTTTTGCAACACAGCCACAAATGGCTTCACTCTACCTTTCTGCTGTGAACAGATGGACCTAAGGTACATGCAGCTATTGACTGGAAGATGTTATTCCTGTTGAAAATAGGCTACAACTGTTTTATGATTGAGAATTATGGTCACAAGTGAAACTAGTTTTATGGTACCAGTACTAAAAAAACAAGCCTGAGTTTTCTTATCCTAACAAAATACTGTATGTCATACAAACAGCTATTTTATGCAAAGCAATAATGAGATATGTTTATTGAGACTCTGAGTTTTGGCTAAAAAGAGCTAGTTAAACTTCTCTCAATAAAAGGAATTTGTTTTAATGTCATTTTTCCCCCCAAAACCATAAGCAGCTCACCCTTTGTGCATTGCCTCACCGTGAACAGAGGTCGCTGATGGAAATGCCTTAACATGTCCAATCTAGAGACAGAAAAACAAGTCAATAAAAATACTTACGTAGTTCTCACAGAATCTCAATTGGCAACACCAACTCACAGCTATTTCTCACTGATAATAGTGATAGCTGCGAGTTACAAAACCTTCTACTTTCATTTTTCTTCTTAAAAATTCATTCCTCATAGCCAGGCATGGTGGCGCACACCTATAATTCCAGCACTCAGGAGGCTGAGGCAGGATCATTGTTGTAAGTTTGAGATCAGCCTGGGTTACAAAGTGAACTCGAGGCCAACCTGTGTAGTGAAACCGTGTCTCAAAAAGACAAACAAACAAACAAACAACCTATTCATTCCTTATGTCCAGAGTCTTTCCCCAGTTTTGTTTCATGCTATTCCTAACCATGTTTAAAAACAAAACAGAACCACCGTGGCTTTAAAAAAAAAAATCTTACTGCTTTCTCACTAGAATTATTAGAAATGCAATAAAACTGTATGATAATTTTGTGGGCTTTGGTGAACTTTTTAATTGTACTATTGTTTCATGTGAGGCATTTAAATTCTAAATAAATGATTTCATAAAAGAAACTAACATATCCTTGGAATGAGGATGAGGATGATATCCTAGAATATCATCGGAATGAGGAAAGTACTGCGGCACAGTCACCGGAGCAGGTGGGGTCCCCTGGAGTCCCTTGCGGTCACCAAGAAAGGGTTGCTCTTGGAAGCCGACAGAAGCGATCGCCGAGCGCGGACACCGAAGCCTCGGGAAGTGAGCTCGTGAATGCACCACGCCGAGTTTCACTTCCGAAAGGTCTCTCTTGACTGGGTATAATTTGTTCTGGATAACTGTAGAGATAGCTTTAGTATTTATACTAGGTTTTACACTTTTTAAATTTGATTTTTTTGGGAAAGAAAACAAGCCCTCAGTTGGGGTACAGGGCCCCTGGTGAGCCGTTCCCACTCCCTTTCTGCGCCCCAGCGCGTGGTACCCTTTCCTCCGGGCCGCGCGGCCCCTTCCGTGTCCTCCCACCTGCTGCACGCGCTGCTCCCTCACTGGCGTCCGGCTCTGGGGAGGTAAGGTCGCCGCAGTCTGTTAGTCTGACAGAATCTGGCGGTGGGGGAAACCCTGCAAAGGAACCGCAGTGCTAATTAGACAGATGGTCAGGGAGATGGGGCCGAGGGCCGGAGCGCAGAGCGCCTCCCTCCTCCCCAAGAGTGTTTCCCTCTGCGGTCCTTTCCCGCCCTCTCCGCCTCCCCTTAAAACTGCAGCCCTTTGCGTGTTGATAGCCGAAGTACTGAAGTCTCCCGTTTGGGTTTTCTTCTGGAGAGCACGCTGAAGATAACTTCCAGATATTTTGCACGGGTGAATGTAGGTTTTCTAGTGACAGGATGCCTGTTAAAATGCCTAGATAGATGGTGGAGGCTCCTTTCTACCAGTTATTTCATACACTTTTGGAAAATATATGTTGCATATCAAGCAGGTAAACTTGGGAAGTGTTCACTCACCCTGGGAGTCAGTGAGCTGACTTAGCAAGCAGAGTGCTCGTGAATTAACCACTTGGGTACTTTCAGTAAAACACAGACATTTATTCATGACTAACTTTTAAAAAGTTAGAATGGGGGCTGGGGATATAACTCAATGGCATAAGCGCCTGCCTGGCAAGCACAAGGTCCTGAGTTCGATTCCCAGTACCAAAAAAAAAAAAAAAAAAAAAAAAACCCACCAGTTAGAATGAACAGTTACACTTGTAATATTATCAGTTCCTTCCCTTGTGGAAGGAGGGGAAGGGTGTGTTGAAACGTGACCTCAGCGGCTGCTTCTGCCCGAGCTGGGGGAGTAGGGTGCAGGGAGCTCCTTCCACGCGCCGTTAACACGGGGAAGTTTGCTGTGCTCTGATCTGCCTGTGGGAACCTGGCATGCCGGTGGCGGTGGCTGCATGGGTTGCATCTTCTGCCCTCAAACAAAACCTGAGCAGGCGCGCAAACGTCAGTGCTTCGGGAGGCAGTGCCGGGTGTAAGGAGGCAGAGGCGAGCGGACCGCCGCCTGCGGGGAGGCTGGCGACACCGCACACGGCGGCTTCTCAGGCTGGGCCGGAGACGCAGGGTCCGCCGAGGAGCCAGGCGGGCGGGCTCTCAGGGAGCCGGGCCGTGCTCCTCGCCGTCTGTGTCTGCCGTCCTCCCCGGGCTTTCTCACGGGCCGCTAGCAGCGGAGAGCAGGCCGACACCCTCTCCGCGCTGAGCGCTGCGCTGCCAGCCGGGCGCGCGGCTCTGGTCTGCGTGGCCGTCTCAGCAGGGGAGGAAGGACCTCGGCTGCGGCGTGGACAGAGGCGGGACGGCCCAGCAGGCACAGCCCACGCAAGTGGGTTACCCTCAGAGACAGCCAGCCAAGCGCCCCTGAACACGCTTACATAAGTCCAGCAGGTTTGGGTTTCCTCTGGTTCAAGTTTTCTTGCCTCTTTGATAATCAGACGATCTGAAGAAAGGCCTAGAGTTTCAGGGGAGAATCTGCATGACAGCCTCACAATGAGGCCATTCACCGCCGCCCTTTCATTCGCTGCCTGCGAGCCGCATCGCTCTGCGGCCCTGGCAGGGCTACAAGGCTCCATTTAAACCTAACCCAGCTCGCAGGCTTAACTGATCCGGCAGTGACTCAGTGTGGCCAGCCAGCTACTGTGGTTCTTTCTCCTCGCTTGATAAGCGAGTTTAACACAATGGGCTTTACAGTTCTTAAATGACTCCATTTTTTTCTTGTCTTTGAAATGTGGTGCGTCTGTGACCTTCTGTTCTTCATATAATTTCACAGGGCTTGATTATATTTTTTTAAAAGTCTATACAAACATGATATTGACTACCTCCCCTTTTGAATAAATCATTTTTAAAAACATTACAGATGATATAGAAGTAAATTCATATGTCCCACATCCACGTAGCTGGTTTCAATGTGTTAGATACTACAGTATTATGAGTTATTGGAGACAGTTAAATCAAACTTGGAAAGATTTGCTTTACTTTTGAGGATTGATTCTGATACAATTTATAGTAGTACTTCAACACTGAATTTCTATTCTTGCACACTTCTGATTATTTTCACTACCTTATATGATATGTAAAGTTAATGTTTCAGTGAAATTGTCCCGGTGGTGAGAGGCCATGAGGTGACCCTGAGGCCACTAGAGCTGTTTCCCTTCAGGGCATGCGTGGTGGAGGAGGGCACCTTGACGTGACTGCGGAGAGAGGGTCCTGTTGGGTACATTTGGTGGTACCAATGTGGAGAACAACCAATTTTTGTCAAGGGTAGTGAGAATTCACACTGGGTCCACAGCTCGGAATTCTGCTTCCCAAGCTTTGGGAATCACTAGCGTACTTGTTAAAAATGTAAATGTGTGGGCTGCACTGTCACCCCAAGACTGACTGTAGGTTTGGGATGGGGACCTGGGAAGTTGAGTTTTTAGCCAAGACCCGGTTGACTGACCGCCCGTTACTGGCTCACAGTGAGACCCATAATGCTGAAGTCAGCGGGGAAGGGCGGGAGTCCAGGCTGCCTCCCCGCCAGCTCCTGTTGCCCTGGTGAGCCGGGGCCCTGCTCTGGTGTGATCCCCAGAGGTACAGGCCGTGGGGGCAACGGCATGACCCTAGTGCTTCCAGGTCTTGGAGCCA
The DNA here is from genome assembly GCA_004363535.1 of Dasyprocta punctata. Lineage (NCBI taxonomy): Eukaryota > Metazoa > Chordata > Mammalia > Rodentia > Dasyproctidae > Dasyprocta > Dasyprocta punctata. The sequence continues at coordinate 41,937 of RJWM01009512.1, forward strand.
GAAAACATCCACCCAGCCGCTTACCTCCGCGTGGGGGTGGGGTCCGCGCCTCCCTGGGGCGCCTCCTGTGAGGCTGTGGTCGTCTCCCGGCCAGCTCTGTGATTAGAATCTCAGAGCCGTTGTTATCAGTAATTAATCCAAATATATTTCTGTATCCCCACCCCACCCCTATTAAAGTAATTTTCAATGATTAGAAACAAAGAAAAGTTTTTTTCAGAAGGTCTTCCAATTAAAGATAGATTCTCAGGAAACCTTTGGGAATTTTGTGTTTTTACTTCACAAAGATGAGCGCGTTTCTTGAAGACCAGTTGGTCTGATGACGGTCTGGACGCACAGGAGAAGACAGGAGAAGCACGATGGCATGGCTGAGATGGGTCGCAGCTCACTGGGGTTGCTGCTGGGGTTCCGTGTGGGACCCGCCCCCGATAGGTGGCACTCTTTTTATGGTGAGGATTTTCAGTTGGCAGACTTCATTTCTTTATTTACTTAGGTATTTGCTTATCTGCGATGCTGGAGGTTGATCCCAGGACCTTGCACATGCTAAGCAGACGCTCTACCACCATCTTATACCCCAGCTCCCCCAGCAGGTTTTCGGTGGTGAGAATTTTCAGCCCTATGCAAAAGTAGAAAGTACTGATGCTGATCACTGCCTTGCCAGAGGGCTCGAGGTTTCTCACGTGTTTAGTGATCTTTTCCATTCTTTAATTTCCCTGGTTTTCATAGGGGTAAAAAAGTAATCTACTCTGTACCCACTTTGGGGTTCGAGGCTGAGGCTCCTATGACAAAATTGAGATGATTAAGAGAAAAGTGCATAGTTTATTTAAGAGGAATTTTACATGATGTGAAATGATGTAAAATGAAAACCCAAAGAAACAGGGAAGTCTATGTCCCTTCCGCTCGGGTTCGGGAGAGTGGACAGCTGCGCAGGCTGCGATCACACGAGGAGGTGTGACCTAGCGGTCGTGAGCTGAGGGCCTGGCGCAGGCTGCGTCTGGATTCTTCCTGTGCCCTTGTGTCTCCAGAGACAAGGATGCCCTTTTCCTCTGTGTGCCAAGAGGATGCCACTCACGTCAGGGTCCTGTGACCTGCTCGAGGGCGGGCGGAGAGCTTTTTTGAAGCTGGCTTCAGAGAAAGGTGAATAAAGGTCAGGGAGACCTTCCTGTTTTAGCTGTCTTCTCAAATACCAAACTGCATTATGTTGGGGTCATGTGTCCTGAACCCTGCTTTTCAAACTAGGTCCCATTAAGAACACAGCGAACCTGCAGTGCCTTGCTTGGGGCCTTACTGTATCCAGAGATCATGAGTTATCCTTTAAATGTATTTTTTCAGGAATGTGTTCCAGAAAACCTAGAACTAAAGAAGAAGGTCTTTGCCCAGCTGGATGGCATTGTGGACGACAGAGTCATTTTAAGCAGTTCGAGCTCTTGCCTCCTGCCTTCCAAACTCTTTGCCGGTTTGACACACGTGAAACAGTGCATCGTGGCTCATCCAGTGAGTATTTTAAACCCAAGGAGCCGGTGTGTTGGAGAGCACTCGTAATTACAGCTATTCAGGAGGCTGAGGTGTGAGGATCACTTGAGCCCAGCAGCTTGAGGCCAGCGTGAGCAACATAGCAGAAATTGTTTCAAAAATTTTTTTTATAAACCTGGGGAGTTTATTGTATCTCACTCTGTTTTGGGGGGCAGGGCAATAACAAATTCCCCAGTATTTTGAATTGCTTTATTGAGATAGTATCAGCATTTTAAAAAAAGATTATAATCTAAAATTCTTTGGTTTTTTGTCTGCATACGCGACACATCTTCTAGTAACTCATCAGGCAGCTGAGGAGGCTGACTACTAAGGAAGTCGTTCCACCACCACAGTAAAGTGCTCCCTTGGAGGCGTGCACGCCGAGAAGGATTTCGTGGCGATGTCACTTGCCCTGTGTGGTTTACTGAACCCAATTCAGAGTAGGATCGGTTTTGTTAACAGTCAGATTCTGGGTCCCACTGCTGAGATTCTGACCCAGGAGATTTGACTTCCAGCCACTGGTCCCATTCCCTGTCCCCTGGAATTAACTGAGCAGCTTCCTCTCCAGGGTGGGTCACAGGGCAAAGCTTAGGGGGAGGCCACACGGAGGAGCAGGCTGGCCTGGCTGGGGTCCCGGTGTTTGAAGCGGGCATAAGCAAAGCCCAAGCCAGCGATCTGCCCAGGGCCGCAGGAGGTGAGGAGACTGTGCCCTTGGGGAGCAGTGGAGGAAGTTGGGAAGGCTCGGAAATTCCAGTCAAGCATCCCTTATCCGAAACACTTGGGATCAGGGATGTTTCAGATTTGGTGGTGGTGGTGGTGGGGGTATTGGATTTCAGAATATTTGTATTCACCAATTGACCATCCCAATCCAAAAAATCCAAAATGCAAAAATGATGTAAAACCCAGAAGTTTTTTGTTTTTTTTTTAAACATTGTGTCAGTGTTCAAAAGTTTAAGGTTTCTGGAGCATTTGCATTTTCAGCCTAAAGATGCTCAATTTGTGGCTGAACTTACGGAGAACTGTGAGGGACTGAAGAGTTGGGACCGGCGCGGGTACAGGGCAGCAGCAGCACCGTGGTGGGGATGGTGCTCGGGAAGGCAGCGGAGGGGAGTGTTGGTGGCCGCCGCGCGGCAGCGTCTCAGGGAGGCACGGTTTCTAGTCAGTGTTTTTGCTTCTAAGTAAGTTTTTAAAAACTATTCAGAAACCATCACATTGTTCAGAAACTACTTCTTAGGACCTTGACAGGACTGTCCCCACGTGTCCTCTCCTTACAGTGCCTCACGGGCAGGAGGACTGCAGAGTCACTCTGTCACACCCCGCAGGATGGTCAGTTACTCAGATGATAACCTCTGTCTCTCTCTGACTCTCTGTGTGTCTCTCTCTCTCCCCCTCTCTCTCTCTCTCTCTGCTCTTGACCAATCGTGGTGGTGTTTAGTCAGCTCAAATCTTATTTTAAAAAATTAATTTCTTGTTGTTTTTATAGAGTATTTAAAACCAAAACTAGTGTTAACTAAAGCAAACCAAATAGCCTGTTCTTTGTCCTTCCTTTCTCCTGTACCCCTTTATTTTTTTTTCCCTGCGTTTGAACTGACCATCCCACCACCTCTCAGCCTGGGGGACGGCTGTCTTGAATAAGGTGGGCAGGTTCTGATAACCGAGAACCTTTGCTGACCCTCGGCCCCAGGCCAGGCTCTCAGCTCTCAGCCTCAGCTCTTCAGCGCTGTGTCTTTGCCTGATCAGGAAGTGGGACAGGGGAAAGGGAAGTCTGCTCATGCCCCCGCAGGGCGCTGGCCAAGTAGGCATTAAGCAATTGCGGAAGATTGCAGTCTCCGCCTCTGCCCGGGGAGCCTCTGGCCCGCGTGTTGTGACGGCCACACGTTTTCTCAGGCACCTCTTGCAGGGGCGGGAGCAGGGCCCCTGGACACCTCCACACCTGGGGCCGAGCAGAGGGCAGCACCTGGCGGGCCTGTGCCGTCTGCACTGGAGTAGTTCACGTGGGGCCTGAGCCTGGCTTTCTAGGCTGAAGCCGGCAAAAGTGACTGTGGCTGCTGCCACACAGAGGGCCGGGAAGAGGGGACTCCTGTGCCGTGTCCTCTCTGCTGGGCAGTCTCGCCCTGTTAAGCCCTTCGGTGGTAACTTTCCTTGTCTCCTTGCCTTCCTCGTCTCTGGAGGAGTTCAGCGCTGACGGTGTGGCCCATGGGTGTGCTGGTCAGAACCGTCTGGAAGCTGCCTTCAGTGTCTGTCTGCAGAGCTTCCTCCTGGTCACCACGTTTCCCAAGCCTTCCCTTCTCTTCCCTGCTGGCCTCGCTTTCCTTGCCGCACGTCGAGATGCCTGCGAGGGTGCAGCCGGGCAGAGGCGCGCGTTCCCGGGTCCGCTGGTCGGGCGCGGCTGGCGTTAGGCCAGACCCGGCCCCCCAGCCCACACCCGTTGTGTCCTGGCCCTTTGCTGACTCACTTCTGTCTGACACAGAGGACCTTCGGCCTGCGCTGGCGGCGACTTCCTTGTGGGCTGGCTGTTCCCGGTGGGTGTGTGTCTGTCTGTTCCTCGTGCATCTGCATGTTGCCGCCTGGTCCAAGCCTGTGGTGCGTTCGGAGGACTCCTTTCAGCTGTCCCTGGGATGAGAGCACTGGCTACAGAAAGTCTCAAAACACAGGGCATTCACACTGCGCCCAGCGTCTTTAGCCTGCGCTTCACCCCTGGGAATGGGAGAGGGCCTGCCCTCCCCCCTCGCCGCGTGGATGAATGGTCAGTGGCCCTGCCGTCTCCTGGGAGGGCAGCCGCTTCCCTGCGGGGCTGGCCGGTTCCGTCCACGGCGAAGGGGTAAAGGAAGCCTCTGTTGGCGCACTGTGCTATCTGCAATCACATGCGCCGGGCTCTGTTTCAGATCCCCAGTGGGACAAAGAATGCTCCCCTTGTGCTGGCCCAGCCCGGGCTCCTGCAGAGGCTGGCGGCTGCAGCCCCTCTGCCTCCCGAGACGCAGCTCCGGGCTGGGCCGGGGACCATCTCCTGGGCAGTTCAGAGTGCCTCCTTTCCTGGGGGTGTGCCTTTCCCCATTTCCAGAGGACGTGTTTCCTCACACAAGAGCCCCTAGACACCCTAGAAAGGGTGTCTCAGGCAGCCTGTCTGCCTCTCCGCCTGTCAAGCAGGGGCCCTTGGACTTTGTCCTCTATCGTGTGGCACTAAGGGGCACGATCACCATTGTCACACTGCTTCTCTGAGCCTGGAACAGGGTTGACCTCATCATTCGGAGGCCACTGTGCTCTGGCCAGAGTGATGCCACCCCAGCTGGAGGCACCTGGAGGCCCCTTCTCAGCAGCCCTGGCTTGTATACAGGCACACACAAGTGTGGGTTGAGGTTCATTTCGTGGGGTGCGGAGGCCAAATTGCCAAGGGCCCCAAGTGTCCTAGCTAGCCATGCCCCTTCGAGTGGAGGTGGGCGACTACTACAGAATTCTGAGTTGAAAGGAGTGTGATGAGAGACCTGGTTTTAATTCGTTTTTATTTTCAAACGTGATAAAGAACACATGGCATAAAGTTCGGCACTTTAAGTGTGCGGCTGGGGGCGGTAAACACAGTCACGCTGCCGCGGCCCCCGCCCCCGGCCGCCTCCCGAACGCTCCGACCCGCGGGGACCAGGTCGCTGTGGCCCACTCGGCTCGGGGCACGCTGCACGGGCTCTCCTCAGCAGTGTTTTCTTTGGATGTGTGGTAATTCTCAGTGGGGAATTGCCACAGAGTTTCTCCAAGTGAACCCAGAAAACCAGAGCCAAAGGTTAAGTCCCGGGCGGGGTCAGGTGTCCCGGGCCCTCGGACGTCGCCCCGCTGTGGGCCCTGGCCGTGTCAGTAGGAGGCTGCTGAGGTGCCGCGAGGCCCGCTGACCGCCAGAGCAGGAAACGCGGCCGGAGGCGGGAGCCAGCCTGGAGGAAGGAGGGAGACACGGAGCTCTGGGGAGGACGGCAGAGCTGGAGAGCGGGCGGCGGGGAGCTGTGAGGCGCCATGGCGGCTGGCGGAGAGCTCCCCGGGCGCGGCAGGCCTGGGGATTGGCCTTGGCCTGGAAGGCGGGAGCAGAACCTTGCTTGTCCGTCCGACTTTCTTGTCATAAACCACAGCTCTGCCCTGCAGCTGTCTCCGCTCTCCTTCGCGAAGGGGTGTCCTTCTCCAGTGCCGGCCTGCCTGCGTGAGGCCAGCGGCACCCCACACCGAGAGCCACCTCCCCGACCTCTGCTCCTCCCCTCCCCCAGGTGAACCCCCCGTACTACGTCCCGCTGGTGGAGCTGATCCCCCACCCTGAGACGGCCCCGGCCACGGTGGACAGAACCCACGCCCTGATGAAGCAGATCGGACAGTCCCCGGTGCGCCTGCTGCGGGAGGTCGACGGCTTCGTCCTGAACCGCCTGCAGTACGCGGTCATCAGCGAGGCCTGGAGGCTGGTGGAGGTCGGTGCCCGCGCCCCACACGCGCTCAGCGGGCGGCGGGGGTCACTGCCGTGGGGTGGGCCCGCGTGGAGACAGTCAGCCCGGAAGGGCCCTGCTCGAGAGATTGCCCTCCTAACGTTGTCATTTGGTGTCAGAGCGCGGTGCCAGACCTTTCTCCTGCGCTTCATAGCATTTCCACACAGTTACCTGTGTGTGACAGGCAGCACTTTCCTGTAGACTCAGCTTTTACCATCCCCAGTGCTAACAATTTTCAGGAGAAAAAAGTTATATTTTGTACAAACTTTTATTCCCTGAAGGAGCCCAGCTTATTTCAAGAACTTGGAAAATAAAAAGTTAAACATTGAATTTACTAGTGATAAGCTTCTCCTACATACAAATAGGAACCATATTCTAATAGACGTATTGTATGTAGTTGGCCCTGTACGTATCCGTAGGTCCCACATGTAAAGAGTCAACTAACCGTAGGTCAAAAATACTTGAGAGGCTGGGGGTGTAGCTCAGTGCTAGACATAGTACACATGAGGCCCTAGGTTCAGTGCCCATCACCCAAAGCAAAACAAAATTGAAAAAAGGGTCTTTTCCGAGCATGTCCTGATCTTTTTCTTGTAACTATTTCCAAAATAGTGCAGTATAACAATTACTGACATGGTGGTTGAATTGTATTATGTACTGATGTCCTCTAGAGATGATCTGAAGTATACAGGAGGGTGTGTACAGGTCCTATGTAAATACTATACCATTTGACATCAAGAACTTCGGTTTTGGTTCCTTGGAGGGTCCTGTAACATATTGCCATGGATACCAAGGGAATAACCGTGTGTATTTAGCCTCATCTTTTAATTAAAGGACTTTACACGTGAGGCCATGTCTAGCTGTGCATGTTCCCGTGCACATTTGCCCAAGGGTCCTGGTTCCTGGCAGGAGAAAGTCAGAGCAGCCCCAGGACGTGGAGTGGAAAGTCACGGAGCCTGGAGGTCAGACCATCAGCTCTCGGCACACCACGCTGCAGGGGCGTGGAGGAGTGCCTGAGGGTCTCTGTAGTCACAGCAAGGACGGGTGCCGGGCGGGACCTGGCAGGCCCCACGGTTCCTTGTGGTGACTCGCAGAGCTGCGTGGCAGGCCTCACCGGGACAGCACCAGGAAGCCAGCTGAGCCTCTCCTTGCGTGGGCCTCTCCCCAGCAGATCCTCCAGACTCCAGCAGGTGCCTGGTGTGCGTGACACGCACTCCTTCCTCCTGCTCGACTCATCGTCCAACCTGCCTGCCCTGTGTGGCTGGCTCCCAGGGGCTAAGGCCACAACTCATTGCTGAGATCCACTCGCCCTCCCACACCTGCAAGATGTGACCCTGGGATTTCCACTGTTACACTGGCAGTTTTAGTTTCCTAAAGTGTGCACAACATTTTCAAGTCCCAAGGTATTGCAAAGAAGCACTGAGCTTTAAGTAGCCCCTTTGACTATCTTGGAGTAAGACAGCAATTTGACAGATCCCATGAATAATTGGGTAGTTCAGCAAAAACATTGTGGAAAGGTGGCAGTTTTAACTTTTACTTATAAGATATTTTAGTGCTCGAGTTGAGACTTGCTTTCTGCACTTTGGAGTTTTAGGCCGACACCAGGAAGACTTTGGAGACTGATGCAAGAGAACTGGGTGGGAGGCACAGGTGCAGCGTTTTGACGACTCGGCAGAGCTGGCTGTTGGGAAGACCCGAGCAGAATTTTGGGGTCTTGTTGTTGCTGGAAGGGACAGGCCAGAAAGGTTAGGTTTGCTGTTCTGAAGTTCCCAGTGGCTTGGGTTTGTGCCCCTCTTTGGATTACCCTGTTTCCCGGGTACCTGGCAGACTGAGGGCAGTTGTGCTAAGCGGCTGGCAGAACGTCCTCACCACTGGCGCTCAGGGTCACAGGCTCCAGGGAAGTGAATCCTGAGTGTGACCCTGTGTTGGTCTCACTCCTCAAGTCCCCGTCAGGAGCTGGGTGCCCAAATCTGGCAGGATCAGTTGGTGCCAGTATGAGAAGAGGCCAACAGAAATAGCGAGATGAGGGAGGTGAGATGGGAGCCCACAGATTGCCTTCCGGGGAAGTCTGGGAGACGTCCGTTCACAGCCAAGGGTGGCCTGCGGAGGATGAGGGCTCAGACTCATCTGGAGGCGAGGTGTTTCTGGGTGGGCGCTGAGATGGGCACAGACTCCTGGTGACACCGAGCTCGGGTGAGGTGCACAGAGCGGGCAGGGGAGAGGCGGGGCCGTCCGCTTGGCGCCTCTTTCACCGGCTCTGCTCAGCAGCAGCCCCTGGTCCAGAGCTCGAGTCAGCATGGCAGGGCCGGGGACACCTTGCTTTTCTCAGCAGTCACTGTGCCAGACGCAGAGCACCCCAGTTGGAAGGCAGCACGTGCTCAGCACTGCACCCATTAGATGAACTGGCTTGGGGACAACTGAGTGTCACATGAGTTTCTTGTAAGAAGGTCCTGCTGCTGGCGGCCTGTGTGCTCTCCAGATACCGCGAGTCAGTAAAGGGAAGCAGGCCTCTCCAGGCCTCTCCCTCCCTGCTGGGAATCTGCATACGTGTGCTGAGCCATGTCCGGGCAAGGATTGAATGACACTCCTCTGACTCACAACTTCCCAGCCAGTCAAACTTGAATTTGCATTTTGGGGTATTTTGACAGTTCAATCTGAGTTGAGATACGGGGTGTTCCAAGTTTACCTCAAAACTTATAAAAACTCCAGGTATAGTGTTGCACACCTATAAACACAGCTACTCGAGAGGCTGAGACAGGAGGATTGCAAACTCTAGGCCAGCCTGGGCAAATAGGCCATTTCTCAACTAAAAAATTTGAAAAGCGAGCTAGAGCTAGCGACGTAGCCCAGTGGTAGAGTGCCCAGTACCTCAAAAACAACAACCAAAACCAACCTCATAGAGCAACTTAGTATCAAAAAGAACACAACTGAGGTAGTTTCACAGTGAGACTAAAGACCAGTTGCATTTGAAGTTCAGGAGCTCTCCAGGCCCTGCAGAGCTTCCCGCAAGTGAGGCCAGGGCTGGGTTCCATCTGTGGCCGGAAGCAGCTGACACCTGAGCCTGGACCACGTGGAGCTCGCCCCCAGGACTCCCCGCGGACGCTGTGTCTCTGTGCTCTGGATTCACAGAGCGCCCTGGAAGAGGGCAGGGCCCTTGCTGCTTGACCCAAGCTTGGTGCATTCCTTGGTTAGGGCTGTTAAATCCATACTTAGCTGGAGCAGATCAAACCCAGCTGTGCCTTTCTCAGGGTCTGATCCAGGCTGGGATTCGGCTGGAGTAGGATGGGCGGTGGGCCTGGCCGACGAGGGCTGGCGTTTCCGTGGGCGCTGACGTGGGAGGAGCAGATGGGCCGCGTGGCACTCACTCGTTGCTTCGGGAATTACACTGGCTGACGAGTGTAGCACCAGCCTTGAGAAGACTAAACTCCGTTGGGCATGGTGTCCTTTTGTTTTAAAATGTAAATATTTGTTTTAAATTGGCAGGTAATAATTGCGTATGTTTATGGTGTACACTGTGATGTTGGTATATTTGGGGATGATGGTAAAAAGCTGACTTGCATACCCTTCATATCACACACGGTATCTTCTTGTGGTGAGAACATTTAAAATCTGTTCTTTTAGCAGTTTTGGTATACATTATTATTAACCATGGTCACATGATACAGTAGGTCTTGAAAACTTACTCTTCCTGTCTGACTGAAACTTCACGCCCTTTGACCATGTCTCCCTTATGGCTGTGTCTAGAGGTCCCCACCAGGCTCATGCAGTCATAGCAGAGCTTTTTCAGAGGTATCTGGATTAATTCATGGTGCGATGCTAGGATCAAGGGACTAGGATTAAAGGTGTGAGTGCTGCCCACCCTGAGTAGCCTGGATAAGAGACAAGGGATAGAAAGAGCTGTGATGGTCTCTTGCTTGCTTTGCTTCCTTCTGCCTGCCATGAACTGTTGCCCTCCGCCATGCCACCCTGCCTTGGAGCCAGCCAAGGAGAGACCAGAATGTCTATAAACTGTGAGCTGAACAAACCTTTCCTCCTTTGACTTTGGGTGTATTCTGTCTCAGCAAGGGGAGAGAAGTGACTGAGACACCCCACTCCCCGCTCCCCGCTCCCCGTCCCCTAGAACCCAGCCTTCTACTCTAAGCTTCTATGAGCTCAGCTTTTTTAGATGCCCATGTAAGTGAGAGTATGTGGCATTTGTTTTTCTGTTTTGGCTGATTCCCCTTAGCCTAGTGTTCTCCAGGTCCACACAGGTTGCAAATGGCGGGATTTCCTTTTTTCTAAGGCTGAGCAGGATTCCGTTTGTTTACCGTTCATCCAGTGGTGGACGCGAAGGCCGATTGCGCGTCCTGACTAACGTGAATGGTGCTGCCACCACAGTGAAGAGCGGGTGTCTTTTCAGCATACTGCCCTCAGTTCTTGTGGGTATGTACCTAGAAACGGAATTGTTGAATCACATGGTAGTTCTAGTTTTTAGTTTTTTGGGGAATCTCCATCCTTTTTTCCACAGTGCCTGTATCATTGTACTCATATATTTCCATGTAGTATGTTTTAGACATTTAGGCATTTTAGACATTGCTGGGTTTGATTTGATTTTGATTTATTGAGACTATTTGACATGTAAATTCATAGAAAGTATTCTATAGTTTTTTGTACCATCTTTCTTGGATTTTGATATCATAGATAATATTGGCCACATAAAATGAGTTGGGAAATTTTTCCATCCTATTTTGTGGAAAAGATTATAATTTGGGGGATGGAGAGGTAGGGTCTTGCTAAAATGCCTGCTTTGTTTTTCTTGTTATCTTGCTGAGGCTTATCAATTTCACTGATTTTTTAAATTCAAAACTGTGTTAATCACTTTCCATTACTGTAACAAAATCCTTGAGTCAATCAACTTAATAAGAGAGACGTTTATTTTGGCTCATCACCTTGGAAGTTTCAGTCCGTGGTTGGTGGGCACTGTTGAGTGTGGGCCTGTGGTAAGGCAGTGTCTGTGGCAGAGGCAGCTGTCTACTTCACGGCAGAGAAAGAGGAAGAGCCCAGTCTCATCTCCTTCAAGGCCACACCTCCAAAGACCTAAAGACCTCCCGTTAGGCCCTGCCTCTTAAGGATTCCATCACCTCCTAGCAGCACCAAGCTGGAAACCGAGCCTTTTAACACTTGGGCCTTGGGGAACTTTGAGGTCTAAATTGTAGCAAAACTTGTTTACTTTATTGACTTTTCTCTATGTTTTCCTGTTTTCCATTATACTAACGCTGGAGGGCATATTTGAATAGTTTTACAGCAAGCGTCAAAGATAAATTCTTAAAAAACAAAGAAGGCAGAGGCAGGGTGGTGGTGCCCCTGTGCGCATTCCACTGTGCGTTTCACCAAGGGGTCATCAGACCTGGATCAGAAAGAGGTGGTGCTGGGAGTGAGGAGCTCTGTCTTGTCTCGGGGGCTCCAGGCCCTGGCACACAGTCTCGCTGCCGCCCGTTCCTTAGCAGTCTCCACACAGCCCTGTAAGCACCTCAGACCCCCTGGAGCGGGATACGCACACAGTGTCATGGGCATGAAGGTGCGGGTCTGCTGCACTGTCTCACAGGTGTTCACTGTGCTCCTTCCGCTTCCAGTTTGGCTTCAGATTCGAGACAGATCACCCCTGTGTGGATGGGGCCATGCTGCGTGGACAGGGCCAGCTGTAGTCCAGTAAGACTTACTTCCCTGGCCGAGGCAAAGTCACTGGGTGACGACATCCTGTTGGCTGGGTACGTGATTTCAAGTTCATGGGATGAAAACCTCTGGCTGAGCAACACTTGAGTTTATTGTGCATGCATTCTTACCCAGTTGGGGCAGGGTAGGTGAGCAACCAGGCATGGAGCCATTAGCAAGTTCCCAGCCTGTCGGCCTGTTTTGGTGATGAGCTTTAGAAGTTGCTTACCTCAGGTTTTATCCATCCATGTAAGGGACATAATTCCTAAGAGGGTTCTGTAGGGGCAAAGAAAAAGCTTCCTCTTTGCCCTGGGTAGGATTTTGAAATGAACTGACAGTAGGCATATTAACAGGAAATGAGGCGTAAGGCATACAACACTGCTAACAGGCACGAGGGCATCCGCGGGACAGCGGCGCGGAGGAGTGTATACCCTTCTCCCAGGGGAGAGATCAGTTTTGAGGGGTAGTAAATTATTTTTGGGGGAGAAGGAGTGGCCTGAGAGACAGGCAGTAACTTGTAAGTAATTTTCTTCAGGAGTTGGGTGGGCCCGGGAGACAGAACAGCTTGTGACCAAGTCTGTCCAGGTCTGGTGTCATTCTCAGTCTTCCTTCCTGCGATACAGGTTCAGTTTTATGATGACCCCGGGAGGGAGAGATGTTTCCTCTTTGGCAAATGCTGCCTTTAACAGATTAGGGACTATCACGGTGGAGCCTTTCCAAGCTTTTGCTGACTGAAGGGTTCGTAGTTGAAGGTGGCCAGCTTTCCAGAGACCACACTGTGGGGAGGTGTTCCCTGGACCCCTCCATCCCTGAGTTGCAGAAATAGGTTCCTGAGTCGGGTGTGGTGGCGCACACGCCTTTAATCCCAGCACTCGGGAGGCTGAGGCAGGAGGATTGTTGTGAGTTCGAGACCAGCCTGGGCTACAAAGTGAGTTCAAGGCCAGCCAGAACTGCATAGTGAGACCCTGTCTCAAAAAATAGGACGGGGGATTTAGCTCAGTGGCATAAGCACCTGGCTGGCAGGCACGAGGTTGTGAGTTCGATCGCCAGTACCAAAAAAAAAAAAAAAAAAAAAAGTAATTCACTTTTCACTGAAGCACAGACATAAGAGAACAAACAGTGTGTGTAAATGTGGCTGTCTGGAGGCAGAAAGCTGCTTTTCCGCACCATCGGCTCTGGCCGGACCCTTTGCCCCTTAGAGCTGCGCGGCGGGCAGCGCCCGGCCTGTCACAGTCACACCCTTAGCCTCAGCCGCGCTTCGACTTCCCAGTCCGCCATTCCCTGAGCTCCCTCGCAGGGATCCAGCCTGCAGTCCAGGCGTCCTGTCGGGGCCATGGGCCTGTGTGGCAGAACAGGTCTCCGGAGGGCAGCAGCCGGGGGCACGCTCCCAGCTAGGGGGTGGCTGCGGCCGGGCAGGGCCGGGCCGGGCAGGGTCTGACCTGCACGCGGCCGGGAGAAGTGGAGGCACCGCTCGCCGGGCTGCTGGCCTTGCGCTGTCCCCCGGCTGGGTAAGTGGCCTGTGTGTCATGAGTCACTGGGTTTAAATTAAAATGTTAATTAGAAAGCTCCTGTCCAAACTGGGAGGTGACACCACGGGGGACTCAGGAAGTGAGCATATTTTAGTGGGGAAGATGGCCTAAAATTTTTAAATGTGCTACTGCAAGGACCTCTTCCATTTCTCTCACATGTGCTGTGGTCACTGGGAGGTGGTTGGTCCTTTGATTCTTCTCTCCTTTTATAGATCACTGTCGCTATAGGCCCAGTTCTCTACTTTCATTCCTAGAGGTTTCCTTCCCCACACCATGTGCAAAGCAGGAAGCTATCTCAGGAAGTGCCCTGCATGGCCTGTTCCCTTTGGACATATTTCACTGATGGCTCTTCTTGTAAACCAGCCTGGTTCCTGGATGGAGCAAAGAACGGCAAAGGAAAGACTCAGCTAAGTCTCTAGCTTTGTAGCTTTGGAGTAAGAAAAGTGATAACAGTCTGTGGGGACGGAGGCTACAGAGGCATGACGAGGCTTGTCCCGGGCGGCCGCCTCCAGGCCCCGGAAGGCAGAGCCCTCTGGACGTTTTCTTGGGCGAGAAAACATTGGAAATGCTATAGGTGCTTCCAGCTGTGGCTCAGGAGTGTGTCTGGGGGAAAGTTGAGGCCTGAGTGCAGCATTACAGCTCAGACTGTGGTGACACTATCAGGGCGGCTGGCAGAAGGAGGCATGCAGAGTGACAGGCTGGGACACACAGGGAGTCGGTGGAGAGGACCTGAGCCTGGCCAGCCGTGCCGCACCCTCAGCTGGGGGGTTTGCTGCATTTTGTGTATATTTAAATTTAGCCTTAAAAGGTTAAGGCTTTGGTTTGTTTTTTTTTGGTACTGGGGATCGAACTCACAACCTCGCGCCTGTCAGGCAGGCGCTTAAGCCACTGAGCCAAATCCCCAGCCCTATTTTTTGAGACAGGGTCTCACTATGCAGTTCAGGCTGGCCTTGAACTCACTTTGTAGCCCAGGCTGGTCTCAGACTCACAATGATCCTCCTCGTTCAGCCTCCCGAGTGCTGGGGTTACAGGCGTGTGCCACCATGGGTTAAATTTTTTGGTTTTTTTAAAGAAATGATACGTAGAGTATCCCAGTGAAAACAGGCCTGGTGGCTCGTGCCTGTAATCCCAGCGCTCTGAGAGGCTGAGGCAGGAGGATTTCAGGTTGAGTCCAACCTGGGTAACTTAGAGACTTGCCGAGACCTTGCTTCAGAATGAAAAATGGAGAAAGGGTTGGGGCTGTGGCTCAGTGTGAAGGCCCTGGTTCGGTCTCCAGTGCCCCCCAGAAGACATCCGGGCGAGCTGTCTGGCCGCGGCCCCACGCGGAGCCTGAAGCTGCCGTTCCCCTCACCCAGGCCGCTGCTTTGGCGTTGCTTACTCCGTCTCCGGGAAGCAGCACCCAGGCTGGCCGTGGCGAGGCTGTGACCCTGTCTCGCGCCCTCAGGCCTCGTCTCCTCCCCGCCCGCCGTGGGGAGGTCAGCGTGCCTGTGGCAGCAGAGGCGTCGCTGGCGGACACCACGGCGTTTTCTTGGGTTTGACCCTTGTTGCTCTTTCACCCCATGCGGAGAGTCCCCATTAGGCAGAGGGCTCCCCTGAGGATCTCAGCGGATTACTGGCAGGCCGAATACCAGCAGGGGCCCATCGGAAGGATCATCTTCATGCTCGAGTGGCATTTATCCCAGAGATGCAAGGATGGTTCAGCAAACATCAGTCTATAAATAGGATGCACCACGCTAACAAAATGAAGGACTGAACTGTACACACGGTAGATTCAGGAAAAGCATTTGACAGAATGCTGCACCCTTCCTTGGTAAAGACTCTCAACAAATTAGGTATAGAAGGATGCATCAAAACACAGTCCAGGCCCCGTGTGACGGATCCACAATTACTTCCCAGCTCCTCCATCATACACCAGCTTGAAGCCGAAAGCCGTTCCTCTAAGACCAGGGACACCACAGAGACCCCCAGTCCTGTCCTGTTTGGCTTTGTGCTTGCCAGAGAGACGAGGCAAAAGACAGAGATAAAAGATGTCTAAGTGGGAAGGAAGGTATTAAATTGCCCGTGTTGCTGACATGATCTTACATGTAGAAAACCCTAAAGACTCCTAAAAACCAACAGAACTGATAAAGTTTCAATTCACAAATAATGAAGTTGGAGATTCAGTATGCAAAATCAATATACAAACTACTAACACTTATATATGCACACAACTAACCATCCAAAAAAGAAATCTTTAAAGTCCTATAAGCAAAATAGTTATAAGAAATAAAATAAAATAAAATATTTAAGAATAAATTTAATCACAGAAGTGAAAGATCTGCACACTGATACTATAAAACACTGATGAAAGAAACTGAAGACATAAATGGAAAGAAACCATGTTTAAGAAATAGAAGATTGGCCTACCCTAGCTGAAGAGACCTACAAATTCAATGTAATCCCTATAAAAATCCTGAAACTTTTGTGTGGGGGACGGAACTCAGAACCTTGAGCATGCTAGGCAAGTGTGTACCACTGGATACACACCCAGCCCTAAAATCTGAAACTTTCTGAGCGTCATGTTAGAATCTAAAAAGTTCTGAATTTCAGATTGTCAGATTAAAGATGCTCAACTGGTAAAGTCTGTGTAGATATTCCAAATTCCAAAAAACTCTGGAACACTTCTGATTCTCAGCATTTCAGTTAAAGGTTACCCAGGCTGCATCACTGCCTTCATGAAAGGTGGTCAGCTCACAGTCACATGGAAGGATGTGTTCTTTCTGTTACTATGTTTGCTTCAAGGCCTTCCCATTCTTTCAGGCTTCAGGATACTCTAGTTTTTCTTCATTCAGTCCTTAGTACACTGTTACGTGCACCATGTAACAGCGACCACGTGACTGAGAAAAGACACCAGAGAAGTCTCACTGGGCCAGAGAGCTCTGGGACGTCCCTTTTATTGGAACAAAATCTTCCTTTTCTTTCTCTTTCACTTTTTGAATTCTTGCTACTTTAAAACTTTAGAGAAAATGCCACATAAGTTTGCCCCACCTGAAACCAAACTGCTTCCCTTTTCCTGTGTGCTTGTCCAGCTGTGTTGTGAACGCTTTGCTCAAGGTTTCATCCGCTGTCAACGGCTGTGTGACGGTTGGGTTTTAAAGGAGCCCACCTGTCGGGGCTGTGTTAAGGTGACTTGCGGTTTTCTGCTGTGGCACTACAGGACTTGGTGACCTCTTTGGCCACAGAAGTGCTTCCTCTGGGTGCTCTCAGACTCGGCCCCTGGAGTGGGCATGCCCTGTCAGAGAGCAGCGTCTTCATGATTCGGGAGATGCGGCCAAGTCGCCTCCCACGGGGTGAGACCAGACTCTCCTGCCGCCCGCGGGCTGGGGCGCGGGCCGTTTCCCAGCAGCCCGGCCAGTGAGTCCACCTCGTCATCTCCCCTGCGCTGCAGCTCCTGGCAGCCCCTCAGAAGGCTCTTGACGGGACAGGTGTTTTATGGGCGTGATTCAGTGCCTGTTGCATCAGTAAAATGTGTTAAATCGGCTTTCACAGAGTTAGCAGGATCTGCCCGAATCATCCTGCAAGAATGTCTGTCCTGCTTCCAAGAAAACTGGTAGGTATTGGCCAGCGGCCAGGCCACTCACAGACCTGACCACAAGCCTGCAAGCAATGGGAGCGCAGACTTAGCTGTCTCTTATTTTCTCCTTATTAAGACCTGGTTGCCTCACCGCCTCCGGGGAGGTGGCGTGGGTGGGGACGTTGGGTCAGGGCTTTCTCACCCCTCCTTGGGAATTAGTTCCTGTTGCAGGGGAAAGAGGCAAAGCATGGCAGAGGGGATAGAAAACAAAAATACGTCACAATACATCGATGAGGGAGCTAACTCACGGGTCCAGCTTGTTTCTTGTAAGAACCTCGTGAGCCATTGTGATAATTTTCAGCTTAAAGTTCAGAGCTGGGATTTGTCCCTCCCTGGACTGTATAGGAGTGCCTCCAGAGTGGAGGTGTCCAGCAGGTGCTGTCTAGTGCCGCTGGCTCGCCCAAGTTATTTCTGTACCTGAACTGTTTGCACCCGGCTGATCCTTGAACCTTGTAGTTTAATGTGTTCTATTCCCACTCTGCCCGGAGTGGAGGCGGCCCTCTGTGAGCCCCTCTCCTGGCCCGGCCAGGGCCGCACAGACAAGCCCAGCGCGTCCTTCCTGCTCCCCGGGGACGCGGGCAGAGTCCCGTCTCACTGTGCATCTCACTGCCTGACGCCCACCTGAGGTTCCTCCTTTTTGACTGTCCTCCTCAGTTAGGACGACAGGCTTTCTGCCTAGCGCCTGTGGTTGAGGGGAGTTGGGGGGACTCGGGGGATCTCATCCGTGTTCCCAGGTGGCAAGGCAGTGCCCTAGGTGGGAATGGCGGGGGTAAAGTTAAGAGTGTTTACACACAAATGCGCTCAGGACCAATGTGAGGAAATGTAAAATGAAACTACAAGACAAAAGCTGGGATTTAGATAAGGAAAGAGGCCTGAAGAAACATGAAAAAAGCAAATGAGAATGGGGGCGTGCAAAATACATGGATTGAAAAGAAAAGTATATGCAAGAAAGAGATGACCCGCAAGAAGGAAAGGATTTCTGTGTAGCTGGTGATCAGCAGAGGCCGCGGCCACAGGGATTCAGTCTTCACCCGTACGCGCTCCTCCGCCACGCACAACCCTCGCTTCCTCCCTGCTCCGGGTCTCTGGGAGGCCGCGTCGGGCACCGCAGCACCCACTGTGTTCATCTTTTGCTTACCCGCTCACCATTAGCTGTGTCTCGCCTCTTCTGCCCCCCCCCCCCAGAAGCACAGACTCGCAGACCCCCAGGACAGAGAGCTGTGCTTTGAGCTTCTGTCCACTGAGGACACACCGGACCAGGCCCGGCCCGCGGCTCTCCAGTCAGATGCTGTCTGGATGTGGCCGTGGCGGTGTTCTGCCAACCCACTGACAGACCTGATGCTCCCTTGAGGAAGAGAAATTCCACCTGTGGCCAGTAGGGTCAGCCCCTGCCCTTCTGAGGTCTGTCCTGCGGATTTCAGACTCACCAGCCCCACTATCTCATAACCCAGTTCCTTGAAATAAATGTACACATGCATACACAGTAGGCTGTTTATATCTATGGATTCGGCAACCAACTGTGGACTGAAAATATGTGGGAAAAACCACATCTGTAGTGAACATGTATAGACTTTTTTTTCTTGTCCTTATTCCTTGGACAATATGGGATACCAACCATGTACACAGAGTTACACTAAATTAGATGTAAGTCATCCAGAGGCGATTTAAAGTTTACAGGTTAATGTACGTGGGTTTTATGCAAATACTGTGTCTTATTACCTAAGGGGCTTGAGCATCTCTGGGTGGGGAGGGCGTGTCCTGGAAATGCCCTGCTCAGATGCCGGGGGAAAGATGGAGAGAGAGAGAGAGAGGTGTGTGAGTGTGAGCGTGAGTGTGTTTGAATAAGTGTGTGTGTGTGTGTGTCCTACTGACCCTGTCTTTCTGAGGAACCCTAACTACTATATCCTTAAACCTTTAATTACACAGGAGTTGAGCGCTGCGTTACCATCTCTTTACTATCTCGCGTTTTCTCCCTGTCCCGAGGACGATGGCCTTACGGCCCCAAGGCTGGGCGTCCGTTCCGGGCCAGCAGGAGCCAAGCCTGCGGACCACGGGCTGTGCCCTGCGTCAGCTGATGAGGTGAAGCTCAGATTTTACCCCAAGAAAGCGGAAGCAAGGAACTTCTCCATCAAGGGGACCCTCGCCGCTCTGTCTGGGCGCTCCCCGCCCCATCGGTTCTCAGAACGTGGTACAAAGCCAGGTTTCAAACTAACAGTGATCTTAGTGTTCATTGCTCTGGGGGAGTTTTGGGGAATCCTTTAACCACTTGGGGTTTTTCTTTTGTACCAGCGACTTGAGAATTTTGCCACAAAGTGGAGAGGGTGCCGATGGCTGTTCTGATAAATGTTAACACTCGCCGAGGGTCAGGTTGCATTCCTCAGACCTCCATTTTCCCAGAATCGTCTGTCAGGTCCGTGTTTCAGCATTAGCACTTGTTTCTGTGTCCTCTGCACCATGGTTATTTATTGTAATTATCATGATGATTTCAGGTCACAGATGTCACAGAGCTCGGGGTTACATTGTGCTCAGGAGTAAAACTGAGCTTCGCGTACCCGCAGTGTGAGACCTTCAGTTCAGTGCTAAGTGCGACAGGGAGAAACTCCAGGGTCCACTCAGCTGTGTGAAATTTCAGTCAGCAGGGTATTGAATTGAACCACACTGCCTGTGATCATTTTCTTGTTCTAGATTTAGCTTCTCGCTTACTGCACAAGTTTTGAGAAATCTACTTTACAAAACCCAACCTGGGCAAAAAAAGAGAGAAAGCAAGGACATGAGAACATTCTTTCCTTTTCTAGGTTGTTGCACCGGGGATGGGGCGGGTAAGAAACAGAGGCCTCCCTTAGATGAGGTAGGACGGGAGGGGGCATCGGGGGGCATCGGGGAATTGCCCCCCAGGCCATAGTCTGCAGGAAGCTCAGACCGTGGGAATCAAAGTGCTCCTGGGCGGGGGTGTTGCTGGGTGGTAGAGTGCTTGCCTGCCGTGTGAGAGCCTGGGTTCAATCTCCTGGCAAAACAAAACAAAACTTAATTACTCTGGTGGCTCACCTTTTGTGTACTTTAAAATCCCTTTAAAGTCAGCTCTAGAAATACTAAACCAAACCGAACCAAACAACCTTGCAGATCTAGGGTGGCTTCCATAATCGTGTCCTTTACAGACTGGAGTGTTGTCTGGGCCCAGTACTGAGGGAGCGTCCAGAGCCTGCCTGGCCTCTTCTCACCGCCTTCTGAGCCCGGACCCAGACCTGCTGGTGTCCAACAGCGCTCAAGAGCCAGCCTCCCCCACCGGGTGCTTGCCAGGTGGGCAAGGCAGGTGGGGAGGGCACTTCCCGGCTGATTGGTTTCTGGGTGGTTCCGAGCACTCCTGTGGGCCTGCAGTGGATTATCTCCTCCTCGGCAGTGCCCCCCAGCCCCCCGCCTTGCAGCTTTGTTATTAGAGGTAAAATCAGGGAGCATGTGCTGTTAGCATTGGAGGGAGCTGAGTGCATTATCCGGCTCTCAGCAGTCCAGACGAACCCATGGTACCGCCAGGTCAGCAGGATCTGCAGAATGATGGCACCACACCACCCAGGCTGGCAAGGGCACAGAGCAGCAGGTACTGG
Source organism: Dasyprocta punctata (assembly GCA_004363535.1). Lineage (NCBI taxonomy): Eukaryota > Metazoa > Chordata > Mammalia > Rodentia > Dasyproctidae > Dasyprocta > Dasyprocta punctata. Next base: position 62,326 of record RJWM01009512.1, read on the forward strand.
GCGTGGGTCATGACGCAGCGCTTCAAGGAGCAGCTCGGGGGAACCTCGTAAAAGGGAAGGGGAAGCGTTTCCAGCTGTGGGCCCCGAGGGTTCTGCTCCAGTGGGGCCAGAGCCATGTGCTAGAAGGTTCTCTGTGCGCTGGGTCCTGTAGCCCCATATTAGCTGAGATGCTGCTGGGCAGAAGGACGAATCAGTAAGCTATGGTTTCTACATCAACAAGAATGGACAGGCTGCAGCTACACACGGCGGCACCCTCTCCGCCTCGATCACTGTCTCCCTCCTGCTGTCCCTCTCCCCTTTTCCTCCCGCCCTGCTTCTCCCTCCCTTCTTTATCTCTGTGCCGGGGCTGGACCCCGGGCCTCATGCATGCCAGGCAAGCGCTCCAACCCTGAACTACGCCCCAGCCCCGGTCCCTCTTGAAAGCACAATATTGAGGAAAAGAAACAAGTTATGTGAGAATGGGTATCATACGAGTCCATCAACCAGAAGATGAGAACGAGGCTCTCTCGTTGAGGAATGTAAACATAGATGGCCAATCTCGAAAGCCAGGAGTGGCTATTACAGAGGCCAGGGTGTTTATCTCCTGGAAGGAGGGGCAGGCTGCCGTGTAATTACCCTGCACCGTGTGAATTGTGCCTGTCTTTGTGTGTTTATGTCTCACACACCCCCGATGAGATGGAAAGTGGCTCCTCGGAGTTGCTCAGTCAGACACGGCTCATTGCTGCCGTCAGCGGGTCGCGGGGTCCGTCTCCATCTTGGTTTTCAGGAACCGGCCTCTCAAACCTCCCTCACCACGGGGGCGTCTCAGATGAACTGGGGCTGTTTGGACACCCACGTAGCCCTGAGAGTCCCTGTGTGTCCCTCAGCCACGGTGGTAGGTGTCACGGGTCTGCTGTCCCCTCTCCTCAGGGACCCCTTTGGAGGCTGGGACAGCAGGGGAGCTCCAGCTCTCCAGGACTGGCCTCCGGGAAGGCAGGGCCGCTTTGCAGGGTAGAGGACTGGCCTTTGGCGGATGAGGGTTATAAGTAGGATGCTAGAGGACTCTTCAGGGAGAGGCAGAGGACCTGCCCCGCCCCGCCCTGTGTCGAGGCCATCGCCAAGTCCCTCCCTGGGAGCCGGGTGCTGGGTGTGCGACCGTGCCTCTGGGGAGAGGCCCCAGGGCCCTGGCCAGGGCTGCCAGGACCACCAAGGCTGCCGGCCGTTAGTGGCTTCTTTTGGGTGGGCAGCAGCCCCACAGTGCTCTGTGGCAGAAACCCCTGGGGAAGAACTGGTGCACAGATCCCACAGTGCGGCTGGGGTCTGACCCTCGAAGACCTGGGGGAAATACCTCAGCCCTGCCTGGCCTCCTGCCTGTCCACACGCACCCCCCACACCACCACCAGGTGCAGAGGCCCTCGGGTGGGGGTGAGCACCGCGTGCATCGCTGCCGCTGCTTCCCAGAGCCTCTGTGCAAGGCCCGAGAGCTGGCCAGGAAACTAGACGGTGGCTTGCGGGGCTGAGCTGAGCACCTCACAGCTTTTCTTTTGCCCTGCGGAAGAGTCTAGGGCCCCCGCCTTGGCAGGCAATGCCGTGGCTTTGAGCTACATCCCCTCAGACAGTAAGCATTTCTTACGGATTCGTTAACAGTGGAACAAGACCAGACGTGTGGCAGGCGAAGCTGTGAGCACCTTCCGGTTCTGGGACGGCACAGATCCCGCTCCCCACATCACGGACCGATACCCAGAAAGCCCCCTCCCTTCTCCCATCTCCATCCTTCCCCTGCCTTGCTCGTCGACCTTTCTGCTGCCCAGGCTCTGGGGTGCCAAACGCTGGGGGTGGGGACAGGGAGGAGGTGGGTGCGAATCGATGGCAGGATGGAGAAGGTGAGTGAGTACTGGACCATTTCACAGGATGCTGACTTCAGGACCCATGTAGATACGAGTTTGATGTGCAAAATCTAATCAGAATACAACAGTGAGTGCCGTGAGCGGTACCTGGGGGCTGCTGCCCCAGAGAAGGTAAGAAATCACCTTCCAGGGACTCATCTGTGTGCCCCGCTTCCCCACACAGGGAGGAGTCGTGTCTCCCGGGGACCTGGACCTCGTCATGTCGGACGGACTGGGACTGCGCTACGCCTTCATCGGCCCGCTGGAAACCATGCACCTCAACGCCGAAGGTGTGCGTCCGGGCAGGGCTGGGAGTCCGTGCCGCTGAGTATTTCTCCGGGTTTCGTGAACCACCAAAATCGCCCCCTCATTTTTAACTGCCGAGTAGAGATGGCAGCACCTGTGGGACAGTCAGCAGTGCTGGAAACTCGGTGCTGTGCTGTGAGGCCCGAGCCCAGCAGGAACCCGTGCCCCCGTGCGCGGTGACGGGTGATGTGGACTCGTCTGCGTCCGCTCTTCCTACTGCACGGCGGGAGAAAAAGTGCTGTTTTCCCAGAGAGGGTGATGGAGTTATTTAGAGGAAAGAAGAAAGAAAAAGAGGAGAAGGTGTAAAAACTCAGCCCTCTGCTGGGGGGCAGCCAAACTCGAGCAGCCGAGAAGTGCGCTGTGCTCGGCGGGCGGGCGTTCTCCCGCGGAAGGCCTGGTGCCCGGCTCCCAGGAGCAGGAGCGTGGGGCAGGCGGGCGTGCAGGGGCCGCCCGGGAGCCTGGGGAGGTTACCCTAGTCACTAAAGACAGCTTGAGGACAAGGGCGGAGCTCTAGCAGCCAGATTGTGAATCATGTAAAACAAAAAAAAGTATCATTTGCAAAACAACCAACAAAACCAAACTAAATTAAAGCCAACCAAATTAAAACAAAGTATATCAAAAATGCTGTGTATCAAAATCGTGACAGATGCCAGCTGGACGTATGGCTGTCTTTTCGTATTAAAACGATAGGTAACTTACATTTTACTTTTCTGCATTGTCCTAAATTTCTGTAATTACTACATAGAATTGAAACAGTGACATCATTAACTGGTAAAACATATGTGGAAAGATAAAGGGCCATTGTATCAGCTCCATGGTCTACACTTAACCAAGGATGTTGAGAAATGGGCTTGTTCAGAAAAAGGCGGCTGTGGTCACACATGCGTGTTCATGTCTTTGAAGGGGTGGAGCCAGATGAAAGACTAGAAAAGGGAGGCAGGTGAGTTTGGGCTCAGTGCATGCGGGAAGAACTTTCTAGCACCTGCAGCCCAGGTCTGGGAGGGCCCGGGCTGTGAGCAGGTGCATTGAGGAGCCGCGTTTAGGTGTGGAGAAGAAACTCCTGCTGCGGAGTGGAAGAGGGAAGTGAGGACCTCTGGGAATCTGTTTGACTTCAGCTCTTTATTTCCGTGGCGCTGGTAATAGTTCAGTCAGTTTTCACCGCAGTAGTTAATGAAATACTTGCCAGTGAATAGCTCAAGGTGGTTTTACTAGACACATTCTTGCACACAGCAGGTACATACACAATTTCATGAGTAGACTGGCCACATGTGCCACAGAAATGCAATCCAGTAGCTGGCATGTATCTTCCTCCAAGTGGAGTGTCACTAAGAGTAGCTGAGGGCAGGAGAGTGGACCCCCGGCCACTGGCATGCTAGTTCTGCAGGAAGGTGTCCGTCAGCCGCAGGAAGCCAGTGTAAAGAAGGATGCCCGCATGCCAGTGAAGCAAGATACTTTGAAAAGTATCATGAATATAGTTTTGGATCATTCCAAAATTTTTCAACCAGATCTTGTAAGTGGTGAAGATTTTTAGGTATTTGAAATGTGCCTGATAACTACATATTTTTCTTTCCTTTTTTCTTGAGAAAAATAAGATAATTGAGGTATCATGAGAAATCGATAGGGAGAGAACTGAGAACAACTTCGAGTCTCAAACAAATAGAAACAGAAGCCAGTGACACCAGAAACTCCAGAATCAAGTGGGGTGGCAGACAGGAAGGAGGCCTATAACAATTTTTCAAACAAAGCTGATACGATAAGGAAACCTAATTGCCTTAATATGATAATGGGGGACGGATGTAGTTCTCAACTTCAGAGCATTCCAGCGCCCAGAGTGAGACCGTTGTAAGATGTGGCTGGGAGCCAGTGGAGATGTCCATTATTCCTCACAGCGTTGCCCAGAATATGCTGAGATGGAGGAGGAGAGCTTTCCTTTTTACTGACACTGTTTTCACAGTCAGGCCTCAGGTTAAGGGGGCTCTGTAGTCCTAGGAGCTACCATTTATCCACAACTAGTGCAAGTATTTTAGGATCTGTTTTTAATCTAATAAAATAGCACCTGAAAAACAGGAGGGCGGTGTACTCTGCCTTTTCGGCCACTTTTTAGAAGCATTTCCCATGAAGGACCGGCTCTTGGCGTTGTCCTGCTGGGCCTGGAACCAGTCGACCAGGTCCCTGCTTTCCCCCACTAGCTGTACGACTTGGCCAGTACTTTATTCACCTGGGTTTGCCTGTCTGTACAGTGGGGACGACCACAGTAACCACTTCCCAGGGCTGGTGTGAGACAAGCCCGTGTTAGCCAGGTAGCACAGATTACAGCCTTAATAGATGCCTTCACAGAGTTTTGCCTTGTTTAATTTATTGTTCTTCTAAGTTTTTATTTGTATTTTTTTGTATGTTTCTTTGCTTTTTAAAATTTTTCCCAAAAGATTAACATGTATGGGAGCAAGAAATGGAGGCCACAGGTTGAGACTTCTCTTGCTGTGCATCAGGGCAGCTTGCGAGTGGAGAGGGTTCAACTGTCTGGTGAGCGTCTCTGAGGTCCTCTCCTCTCCGCGAGTGACCTCCAGGTGAAGCCGTTGTCACCCTTCAGTGCAGGCCTTATCTTTGCTGTTGCTGTTGTTTTTATTGCCGCCTGCTGGGTTTGGAGCTGTGCTGCGTGAAGCTGCCCCTGGTGGTCAGAAGCCACACTGATAAGAGTGGGGTGTGGCTGGAGAAGGCCCTGGCCAGCCCTCCCTGAGGTTTGGGATTTTGATCCTGGGAAGGGGGTCTAGATGGTGTCGCTGTGCGCCTGCAGGCCTTTTTGCTCTGCTTTCCTAAATTCTCTGAAGCCCGGAGTTCACTTCTCGTAGGTGTCAGCCCAGTGCTGCGGTGGGGCGTGCCCTGGAGAGCCTGAGCTGCCCCCCAGAGGGGACCCACTCGCAGGATTTCTGCCTCGGCATCCTGGGGCAGGTTCAGGATGACCCTCTTCTCCCTGGGGCCTTGCAGCTGAAGAACCCTGAATTAACCCCAAGGTAAATGTGGCCGTGAGCTCCACTCCATGGCACCGAGAGGGCCTGGGAGCTTCTGCCTCCCTAAGGGGCGCGAAGGTAGCCTCCTGCTATGGCCTGGAATCCGAGCATCTTCCAAGTGTCCATGCAGGGCCTTGGTCGCCAGCTGACAGTTAGCGGAAGGCGATGAGAGGGTGGGAGAAGGGGCCTGTCGGGACCCCGCCCCTTCCTGTCCCTCCTCGCTTCCTGGCTGCCGT